>CM031240.1:817877749-818008809 GCA_018340775.1 Taxus wallichiana var. yunnanensis | reverse complement strand
ATCAAATTTTGCAAGTTTCTTAATTCTTCTTACTTCTAAACCCTAGCTTTCATGCTTATATAGTCGTTTATAAACTTAGGGCACTTAGCCATGCGATTCTGATCAATAGATATACTTTAATGCTAAAAATAGATCTAATTCCCGTGAGTTAATTAAAACACACACACAGAGTAACTGACATCGGTTAGCCCTAACCGATGTCGATTCCTCCTTTCTGATCGATGGTATAATCGGTCATAGGTGACCGATGCAGGTCTGGGTGACCGATGTCGGTTCCCCCTAACCGATGATGGTTATTGTGTTTTCCAGCAAGTTTCACATTGCATGCTAATCCGAAGTAATTGAGCTCCATAACTCAACAATCTCCCACTTGGAGATTAATTACTACACCATACCTATACAACATCATTCTTGGATCCTTCCTTAGCTTTGTTTCTTCCTCTTCAAGTCTCAAACTTGAAGACCAACAAAAGTGGAGTGTAGCTCCAACTTCTCCTTTGTTAATGGCTTCGTTAGCATATCCATAGGGTTCTCACTCGTATGAATCTTTTCCAAATTCAACTGCCCATCCTCCAATACCTGTCGTATGAAGTGATACCTCAATTGAATGTGTTTCGTTCTCGAATGAAACATTGAGTTCTTTTCCAAATGAATTGCACTTTGACTATCACTAACAATTTGCAATCATCTTGCTCCTTTCCCAACTCTTTCATGAACCTACTCATCCATATCATCTCCTTGCTAGCCTCTGTAGCTACAACATACTCTGCCTCTGTAGTAGAAAAAGCCACAACCTTCTAATCTTGAAATCCAACTAATTGTCGTCCCACCTACTGTGAAAATATATCCAGTAGTGCTCCTCCTACCATCCAGATCTCCAATCCATATCCGAATCAACATAGCCACATAATGAAATATCTGAACCTCCATAGCATAACTACATGCTAGATGTCCCTTTCAAATACACGAGTATCCATTGGACTGATTTCCAATGCTCTTTACTGGATTGGCCATATATCTACTCATGACTCCCCACTTTGCTGTCTATGCAATGTCTGGTCTAGCAGTACAAACCATAACATACATGAGACTCCCAACTTTGAAGCATATGGCACTCATGTGTCATGTATTTGACCTCCTCATGTGATGAAGGACACTGATCTTTTCTCAATTTGAAGTGTCCAACCATAGGTGTACTAACAGGTTTTGCATTCTGCATCTTGAACCTTTCTAACACCTTGTAGATATAATCCTCCTGAGACAAATACAATTTCTTGTTTTCTTCATGTCTTTGTGTATTTGCATGCCAAGGATTCTTTTTGCAGCTCCTAAATCCTTCATAGAAAATGTGTGAGCTAGCTTTCCCTTAAGCTCACCAATGTCCTGCATACTAGATCTTGTAATAAGCATATCATCCACATACAATAACAAAATAATATAGCTCCCATTTTAAAGCTTCTTGAAATAAACACAATGGTCAGATTCACATCTCAAGTAACCATGCTCATGCATAAAACTATCAAACCTCATGTACCATTGCCTTGGAGCTTGTTTGAGCCCATATAGGCTCTTTTTCAACTTGCACACTAATTTCTCCTTACCCTTGACTTCATACCCAAGCGATTGTTGCATATAAATCTCTTCATCCAAATCACCATGAAGGAAAGTCATCTTCACATCTAGTTTCTCTAAATGCAAATCATCTACTACAACTAAACTCAATACAGTATGAATAGAAGTCATCTTAACAATAGGAGAAAATATTTCACCAAAGTCAATACCTGCTTTCTATGCAAATCCCTTTACTACAAGCCTTGCCTTGTACCTTTTACTGTCCACCCTCTTCTTCCTTGATCTTGTAAACCCACTTGTTCTGCAATGTCCTCTTACCTGCTGACAACTTAACCAAATCCCAAGTTTGGTTTTGTTCCAAGGAGTCCATCTCCTCATCCATGCCATGCTCCCACTTGGACGTGGGTCTTATCTTGCATTGCTTCTTCAAAACTTTCTGGTTGGTTCACCATTATCAATCAATAATAAATAAAATAGAGAAGGTGTAAATCTTTCTGGAGGTTTACTTACCCTTTGTGACCTTCTCACAGAGTTTGGGGTACGAGGCTCATTTCTGACCTCTGGACATTTGTATCCAAATGCTGCAGTGGCGATGCGGTCACCTCTATAACCGAATCGTTACTGCTAACTTGATGTCGATTTGGATCTTACTGTAACGATCGGTTCGGTTTTGACCGATGTCGGTCAGGGGTCAACCGACACCGATTATTATGTAACCTATCGGTATTACTTTTAAATCTGAGAGTTCATTTTCATTCACAAACTTCTCAATCGTTCATCCTTGGGTACCAAAATTTGATCCCTGTACATTCTCTTTTCATTCCATTCAACATCACGACTCCTAATAATTTTAGAATTCTCTAAATCCCAAAAATGGAAATCCAAAATCACTAGATCCATAACCAATGAAAGTGCATCTCTTGGATTTTGCATCCAACTTTTTCCTATTTTCCTTATCAACATGCACAAAAGCTTTTGAACCAAAAAATTTAAGAAAAAATAAAGATCTACCTCTTTTCCGGTCCAAGCTTCCTCTGGTATTCCTCCATCTAGTGAACTTGAAGGCCCACGGTTAATCAAATAAACCGTTGTATCAATTACTTCTGCCCAAAACTGCAAGGCAATCCAAATGTATCCTCATACTTCTAGCACATTCCATGATTAAACTATGTTCATTCTTTCTGCTAACACCATTCTCTTGTGGTGTTCTTGGAACCATTCTTTCTCTACGTATCCCATTCACTGAACAATAATCATTGAAAGCCTTACTACAATATTCACCACCATTGTCAGATCTAAGGCACTTTAACTTTGAATTTGATTCATTCTCAACAAGGGATTTCCATCTTTTAAAAGTCTCAAAAACATCATATTTATGTTTAATACAATAAACCCATACCTTTCTTGTAGCATCATCAATTAAAGTAACATAATACTGGGATCCTCCATGAGAAGCTACCTTGAGTTGGTCCCCACACATCTGAGTGTACAAGCTCCAATTTTACTCCTTAGTTGCCCCAACTTTGAGAAATCTCACTCTCTTTTTCTTTCCAAAGACATAATGCTCACAGAAATCAAGATCTAAATCTTTCAAATATGATAACTTACCCTTAGCCTTTAAGATCTGCATTCCTTTTTGACTCATATGGCCCAATCGATTATGCCACATGCATGCATCTGAATCTGAAGTAGATAATGCAAAAAAGGAATCAGTAACACAGGTAGATAAATATAACGTTCCTACCTTCTTACCTCTTGCCACAAAAAAGCACCCTTGGTGACTTTCCAAGAGTCTCTGTAAAAAGTAACCATGTGACCAAGATTCACCTAGTTGCCCTAAAATAAGATTCCTCCTGAGGCTTGGCACATGCCTCACATCTTTTCAATACCCATGTATTTCCATTCTACAATTTTAGATGAACTTCCCTTTTACCAAGTAATCTTACAAGGTTCATCATCACCCAAATAAACATGCCCAAAATTGTCCTGGACATAATTTCTGAAATAACCCTTATTAGGGGTTGCATGGAAAGAAGCTCTGAATCTAAAACCCATGATTCAATTCTATTATCTAAAGAAATAATAATAGCATCTTGCATTACCTCTTGATATGCAAGATTTGCTTCTTTACCTTTGTATTGCTGGTTGTTGGTTCTCTTTATCCTTTGACCAATAGATCTTTCTTTAATGTCCTTTCTTTCCACATTTCAACAAGTAATTCCCTTACTTCCTATGGATTTAGATCTGTTATCCCTTGACTTTGATTTCCCATTACTCTTACTCTTGGATCTCTCCTTCTTCTCTATTCCCCCTACTTTCTACATTCAAAGCATTCAGGATGATGATTCCTTTGTACTCTTCTCTACTTTCTTCATTCAATTATACTAACCACATCATCAAACTTCAAAATATTATTAGCAGATGTTGTATTACTAACAACCATTACCAAGTTATCCCAACTATCGGGAAAAGAAGAACATAAGAATAAAAGTGCTTTTACTTCATCATCAAATGGTATATAACCATTTTAACTGATTTACTGATAGATTCTTCATTTAAATGACTAGATGTAGATCCACCTTCATGCATCTTAGAACTAAATAGTTTCTTCATCAAATAAACTTTATTTGAAGCACTAGGTTTTTCATATAAATTAGCGAGATCCTTTCATTAACTCTCTGGATCTCAAGGAGAGAATATCATAATATTGGAAGCCATCATAGATCATTTTGAAAATCTTATAGATCCCAAAGTTTTTAGTTTTAAGAATCTTCCATTCTTCATCAATCATCTTCATAGGTCTAGACTTCTCATCCAACGGTAAATACAAATCTCTTTGATACGAGATAATCCTCAATTTGCATCTTCCATAATTGATAATTTTGGCATCAAACTTCTCTACCTTGTATTTGTTTTCTTACGCCATTGTTGTAGCTCCCACTCAATCAGAAAAACCCTCTCTGAGTAAATATGTCAACACAAAAAACCCTCAAAACAAAGCTCTGATTCACCATTTGTTGGGGTTAGCACAAACCATTGTAATTTACGATAATATATCAAATCTAAGCATACATGCAAATAAAAGTGAGATATACTCTACCGAGAAGAAATATACAAAACAAGAGACATAAATCAACACACAGTTTAACGTGGTTCACCCAGTGTGGGCTACATCCACCCAGAAACAAGTCAATCTATTATCCAAATCTTTGACAAGATCTGATGAAATTTTACAATCTTCCACACCTCTCGGATGTATTAATTTCTTTCTCTCAAGCTTTTGCTTCATCTCCAAGATTACTCTCTCTCTCCATTTTCTTCCCTATTTTGCTTATTTTATTTTAATTTTTAAAACCCTATTTCATGCTTATAGAGTCATTTTGATAGTTAGGGCACATTTGCCATGATATTACACCAACATTCTTTAATGCTACAAATAATCCCCTTCTCTTTTAATTAAAGTGGGGTGACATACACTTCAAACCCCATTAGCTATGTAAGGATGGAGGAGGTTGATCAACCATTAGACATGCAATACGGTCAACCCAATGCAAACCACGTTGTTATCACAAATGGAACATGTTCTTACCATAGAGTCTTGTCAAGACCTCACATTTCCATGCAATCAACAGAGGATGATCTATTTACATGAATAACTAATCCTCTTCATCAGATAGATGAGTCTTTGGATAGAATGAAGGCTTCAGCCTCTGAGATTTCGAATACCTATCCTAAGATTCTTACTTCTGAGGAAGACAAGAATTATAACATTGAACAATTCATGATAGGGTATCATGAGCCTGCTCAATCAAACCCTACGCCACAGCACCCCCAACAAGGGACTCAATCCTCTCCCAATGATCTCATTTCTACTTTAGTGGGGAGGATTAGAGAACTAGAAAGTGCCCAAACTTCACAACCAACACATGCAGTAGGGCATAACATGGGGTATCCAGTTGACAACAAAGGATACATCCCTTCCAATGAGAAACCAACACAATATCATGTACAACAAGGTTATCCGGTTCATTCAAATCTAGGTGATCTTCTCACAGGGTTAGACACACTAGGGATGGGTCCTCATCCTTCTCAAGCTTATCCTATGCAAGGGCTTGCCGGAAGTGCATTCTTGAATGCCACCACAACAGGAAATGTGACGTTCCCTGGTTTTACGCCCGCTAGTCCATATCCTGGTACTATCCCACCTTACATGCATATGTATTCAAAAACTCCCCAGATGGACCCATATACCATTCCTTCTCCCTACATGCCATATCAAGGGACCCCATACATTCCCATCAACGCTTATAATGCAGCTTATCCAACTCCTCCTCCTCCACCTCCTCATCAAGGATCTTCAATGGTGGAATCTTACGCAATGGGTACATATGCTTGAGTACTTAAAGGAGCCTCTTGACTTCACCATACATGGTGTCATGCTTCCACCCATTTCTGGATCTTCCAAAATTTAAGGGAGAAGGAGACCCAATGCTCATATCAAGGCCTATGCTACTGCTATCAGGGAATTGCTTCCTTGGGATGTTG
Source organism: Taxus wallichiana var. yunnanensis (assembly GCA_018340775.1). Taxonomy (NCBI): domain Eukaryota; kingdom Viridiplantae; phylum Streptophyta; class Pinopsida; order Cupressales; family Taxaceae; genus Taxus; species Taxus wallichiana. The sequence goes on along the minus strand of CM031240.1, from coordinate 818,002,692 downwards.
TAGTGGCTAAGATATTTCCAAAGACTCTCGAAGGAATCACATTGGATTGGTATTACCATATTCCAAGAAGCTTCTATACATTCCTTTAAACAACTTGTTTCTGAGTTCATCAAAGCATTTGACATGAACAAGTTGTTGCATACATGGGATTAGGGAGTTCTTGCATATTAGACAGAGAAAAATGAATCTGCTCACCCATTTCATCCAGAGATGGCACCAAGTTCTCTATTCCTCTGCAAGTGCACCCAACATGGACCAAGATGGAACTTTGTGATCTTTTCCTTCACTCGCTCAATCGAGAGACTAGGAAGAGGTCCAAAAGTTTCCTTTCCATAGTTATGAGGAAGTATTGGAAGGTGCGCTTTGGATTGACCAAGCCTCTATAGATAGTGGGCGTAAGACCTATGGTCCCAATGGGAAATTGGTATCCCCAAATCAAAATAATGTAAATTATCAAAACAATGGTGCCAACAACCAAGGACCTAAGGGTGTGAATCACAATCATGGTGCTACCACGAATAGTGCTACTGATCAAGCCAAGAATGTTGGTTTTCCAAACAATGAAAAACAATAACAATAACACAACTCGGGAAATCAAAGAGGCCCTAACACTATGTCTTCTTGTCAACATAGTTGATGTAAATCATCCACCAAAAAAAAAATCAAACCCAAGGCCCAAACCAATATCAAAACTCTGCCAAGGGGAAACGAATCATGGTTATAACAATCAATTTCAAAACTACAACTGAGGGTTATAATCAACAACAACAAGATGCTTATCAAAGACCAAGAGATTATGACCCTAACCTATATTGTGGTTTCCATAAGGTTTGAGGTCATGATGATAGGAATTTCCATGATTACAACAAGTTTCTGCAAAGACTCAAAAACCAAAGGCAACTCTTTGTAGACATGTTCCTAGAAAATCCTAAAACAAACTCACAATCTAACTATACAGGACCTATGTAGCTCCTCAGAACACTAATGTGAGCATATTTTGAGATCCACTCCCTACACATCCTAAAAATTTCAAGGTGAATTCACAAAACACAAAAAAGGCATTCCTATAGGAAATAATGACCATGAAGCCTCAACTTCCAATAACTCTTGGGTCACTCCTAACCTTGGTTCAAATGATAACACAAAAATCTTGGGATTAGTTGAGCTAGAGGTTGAGCATGAAATTAATGCAACAACTCGATGAAGGAGTATGTTTCACAACCCCTACCCACTCTTTCCTTCCCACAGATGATGTTCCTACAATCGTAAAACCAATAGGAGCCTATGATTTAATATCGGATTTGAACAAGACCTTTTCTCACATTTCATTTCTAGATTTGTTGAAGAATTCACTGCGCATCACTCTACATTGCTCAATGCACTAGGTCTTGGTCATCTAATCCATGTTACACCACCTCCTAGTGCTCAAATAAATCATATTGACTTTGACATACATCCTCCAGACAGAATGATAGGGATACTAGGTTTTTTTTCGATATAGACAAGATGCCATCTGATTGAAATTTCCCGAAGAGGTGATCTTGCCTTATTTTTACAAGTTTGGGTTTATAAAATTGCATTAAGAGAGCCATGATTGATGATGGGGCTGCTTGTAAATGTGGTTCCCTTCTCTTTCTTGCAAAAGTTGGGATATGGAGAGACAAATTGTTCCTCTACAAGAAACACGTTACGGGGTATGATAGTCTTAAAGTGACCTCGATTGGAACCATAGTTCTTCCAGTCACACTTGGTCCAAAACCATCTTGATGGAGTTTTACATTATCGATAGGGAAACAAGTTATAACATGATCCTCGGGAGACCTTGGATTCATCGAATGAAGGCTATCCCTTCTACCTATTCTCCAGAGATTAGATTCCTCCATTTGGGAAGGTCTTCATCACTCAAGGGGATCCTAAGCCCTTCGATATACACTTAGAAAACCTCAAGAAGAAGAAAGGAGTCCATACAGAGTATGAACTTCCTACGAATCAATTGAACAAACCACCTCCAACAAAAGAGTTAGTCCCGATCACCCCGAGACATTCCAAAGGTTGAAGTCATTGACCCAAAAACATTTGAGGTGGCAAAAAAAATAGATAAGGGTAAATCAATATCTATGGAAACAATGTCCACTAAAACCACAACAAAATTATGAAACTCTTAGAGAGTGATGATCCGATCTTCCTCCCATTTGAACCACAGGGGAATGGGTAGTCTTCTCGGTTTAGCATCTCTTCCCTCGATGACCTAGGTCTAGGTGTAACATGATAGAATTAACAAATGAAGAAGGAAATTTGAGATTGAAATGATGCCCATCAAAACCATCTCTAGGGTTTTTCTATTCTAAACCCCGGTTTCAACCCATGTGCATCTGAAACTAAGCTTTCCATATCCATGGGGCAAGGCCTCATCATTCAACAAGTGTCACAAATAAACACAATGCTCTACATAGGAAACAAGGCCAGCAACATAGTCATGCTCACCCACACACCATGTCTCAAGAATGTGACAAAGAGGTGTCATGAATGCCTCTTTCATAAAAAATGATTTTAATGATTGGACATATACACTTTTGGGAAAGGGTTGTAAGTTTAAACCTAGAATGGTAGGCCCTTGTCAAGAGAATGGAAATTTTGAGGATAATGGTTCTCCATTGTGTACTTTTAGGGGTGAAGAATTTGATATTCATCAACTTTCTTCACCTTAGGCATCATGACATGTAGTTTCACTGCATTTCCATATGTACATTACTACATCTACATTGCATTTTCATCTTTCCATTCATTTTGTAAAATTTGTGATCAAGGGATTTATTCTTATAGAAATTCCTAAAAACTTCTGAAAACATTGGCAAAACATTCAAATCATATCTCTTCAAATTTTCATGGTATCATCAATTGTTTTCAAATCATTTCATCAATTCAAGACAAGATAAGACAAAGTTTTGACCGTGATCATACCAAGGCCTGCATACTTGGTTCTTCTTATAGTCTCTTTCTAGATTAGGTGTCTTTTCCTATAGTCTATTCTAGAAGCTTCATGGTGTCACATCTATCCCATAAAAATATTTTGAAATAAGAACATACTAAACATTTTTTCCTAGATAAGTAAGTCAAATGCAAATCCACAAAAAAAATTTTTTATTTTACACATTTCTTTTCCCTACCAACCTTCGGTGTTGAGCCTGCATCTCTTACTAGTGATGTAGGGTTGGGAAAGGAGAGAAATTCCCTTACTCACCTATTCCTTGTCCATGGTGATGAGCCCATGCTTCCTCTGGTAGCATGGGGCAAGGAGTAGGGGTCTCTTGATAAACTTGAAAGTTACAAATAATTCATTCAAATGTTGTGAAATCATAAGTCAAAAACAAAGTGAGTTAGATGTCCAAAATTCCAAAAGAGTTTAAAACCCAAATATAGATTTTGTCAACCAAGTGGCCATCTACGGATCTAAGTCTAGATAAACTGGAAAGTAATTCACATTCTAAACTATGAAGTAACTTGAGTAGGATGAGGTTGTAGTGTCTCAATTTGGTTATGTCAAACCATTCTTTCTCTCATCATTACCATTCAACAAATTTTCATAACTTGTGCCCTTCTAGTTCTCTTGGTGTTGAGCCCTCGTATCTTACTAGTTGCATGTGGAGTTAGGGGTGGGACAAGTTCATTCTACTTATCATATCATTTTATCACCACGTTTTTCCAAGACAATATGAAGTATCAAATATTGCTTAAAGAAACTAAAATTCAAACATCACATTGTGTTCACATTATCATATATCAGCACATTATGAAATACAAAAAGAAATCATTCTGTTATCATTTCACATCCATTGCATACATTCTAAAAAGCATAGAAAAGTGGAAATTCTAAACATCTAGAGTACACATAGAAAAACCAAAAGAAATTCAACTCAGATATAATGGAATACCAAACCAAAAATAAGAGTTTATATATATCATGGTGAATCAAGTTTGTATACAATGTCACCATGCACTAGGCATGGTCAAAATGCTCATAATGAGCCCGAAATATACAAAAAAATCATATAAATGCCCAAAAAATGTCATCAAAGTAATAAAAATGGCCCATGGCCTATCAGTCCCTCATGGGATCCCTCGATGGTGCCCATCCATGTCTAGGGATCCTACTACACACTGACAACGATGCTGAGAGTGAATAAAATGATGTGAGTGCTCATGGTGGCATCCACTTCCCATGGCCTCACTACGAGAATGGCTCCATCTCATCAAGCACTCGATAGTCTCATATCCGGCCACTTGGTATGAGGGAAGTCACTATCTCTGCTACCTTCCACATAGGGAAAACACGTCGGTGTGTACTACCGGGCTAATGGCTGGCCCGAGTCGATCCTAATCAGCTAACTCATCTCGGGTCTTCCTCGAGGGGATCAGTAGAGTGTCCATGCACACCAATGATGAGCTCTCACCACTCTATGTTGTCACTCAAGAAGAAAAAAAAAGAAATAAGTTAGAAAAACAAAATAAAGAAAGAGATATAAGCCAACATTCCTAACTAACAAAAGTCAAGAGAAAAAAGTATTAAACTTACTTGGGTCTCTAGGCATCCAAGTAGGGTGGTAGTGGCTATTTTGTTGCCGATGTGCATGGGTGGCTATGGGCTTCCCAAATTTGGAAGTGAATCACTTGTCCTATGATGGACTCATCATCCCCCTCTCCATCATGAGGAAGTGTCGTCTCTGAGACTAAGGTCTCTCTCTCAACACTTGGCCTCCTCATATGCTGCTCTCAACATCTCCTGAGTATCATGCCACTCAGGGTCACTCTCCTCCTCCTCCTCCTCCTCATGGGTTACCTCACTAGTCCCAACACCAACCCCCTCATCCTCCATGTCCTCTCCAACAATCTCTCCTCCTGTCTCATCCCCCCATCCTCCTCGAAGTCGGAGTCTAGATCAATGGGCTCATCCTCCCCCATTGTGAGCAGGAGTGGCCCGCAATCCAGAGTAGGGGGCTCGAGGGGCACCAAGCTTCCCATCGAGCATGGACCACCCCTAAATTGTATAGGGCACACCTGGAATGACCACTATCCAACCGGGATCCCCTCTAGGGCCCTCGAGCCTCTGAATAGTCCTATATAAACTGGTGTAACTGGAGGGAGCATATCAATGTATGGAAGGCCAAACTACTTGGGGGACCCGATCAAATGGGTGGACCTCAAGTCTCCTCTCTATCTAACCAACCAACTAAGTGACCTTTCAAAAGAGCAAGCTACCATCGTAGTCACCTCCTATCCCCATATCCTACCATGTCCTAGTAGGGTGTGGCGCATCATGTCTTCATGTAGTCAGGAAGCCACTGGCTGATGTGGCATCCTAAGTACTTGACATACCTATCCATCTAGCTACCCAAACAACCCCTAGATCTGACACTAGTACTCCCCTACCATAGGGGATGAAACACTCATAAACCCAACTCATAACAAGAGTGGGGTGGCTCAATGAATGCCCCTACAATCTGACTACCTGTATAAATCATGGTAGGTAGTCCCCAAGATATATGTGCCCCCATGCATATTTATGGATGCCATGCCCCTCGATCTATGTAATGATAGGAGCCCAACAATATAAAAGGTGTCACCACCCTTGTCCCCGATGATCAATCGAGAGGAAAGATGCCCATGATGGCTCTACAGATGATAGGAATGGGAGTAGTGGTAATGGACCAAACCTCATCCCCTTCTTCGAACTAGATGAGACAATGACATCTCCCATGTATATAAGTGGCCCACTAAAATCATCTTTTCCTGACCCCGCTTGTCTCTAAAGTCAGCCTCCTCCCAAGTATCGGGAGCCCAAGAATGTAGTACACATCCTCCAGGGTGATGGTCCACTCACCCTAACACCTGGAAACTGGAAGGTGTTTTGGTCCACATCCCAATAGGAAAATAAGTCACATAGAATATGGTAGTAGAGAGAAAACGTGGGGAACCCATGCAATCCTCCAAATACCGCCCTCTGGAGAAGATCCATCTCATCTTGAGTCAGCTGATCTAGGATACCAGGGAGCCAATCACACTCCCTCTCTCAACTCCATCTGATGTACTCCTCCTTTGGATTCACCAAAACATGGAAAAAGAGCAAGTTAGTAACATATACCAAATAATAAGCTCACCAAAAACATTACAAAACATCAAAAATCCAAAAAAATTCAAGTTAAATACACATTTTGGTCATTCTATTCAAAACCAAATCCACCTCGTGCAGGGTGGCGGTTCCAGACGGCACCGATGGGGCGTGTCCCAGACCTTGCCTTTTTTGGGTGGCGGTCCTAACCCGATTTTCCAAATGTCTTTTACCCTAAAAATGCTCAAAAACACAAAAAATGACCATTTTGACCAAATAAAAGAATGCCTTATGGGCGCCCCCTAGAGACTCATTTAAGACAAATTTTTTGAAAATGATCCCCTAGGTGAACTTTTCAAAGTTTTTACATTTTAGGTATTAAAAGAAAAAAGTGAAAATAACCAACCTTAGACCATGTTGGTCGATCTCCCACTCATGGAGGCATGATCACGATCTCATCACGGTCATATCAGTTGTACTCTCATCAAAAATGGTCACCATGGGTCCAGAGCTCCAAATTCACCAAATCAAATATGCACAAATGAATTGAAAATGAGTTGTTTTGATATATATATATATATATATATATATATATATATTTTAACCTCATTTTTTTAACCTCATTTTGAGTGTATGTGTTCACATGGCTGGAGCGTTGGCACAGTATATTTCTATATCCCCACAAATGGTAAGTCCTCTTGTCGTTTGATTTAGTGTTTATTTTTTGATATTTTATCTATCTGCACTTGAGTCTTCTTTTCTTTTGCAGGTAGCGGGAGTTTGGGTGGTGACATTTTGACACACGAGCATGTCAGGTATAGCTTCTAACTCCCCATTTTGGGAATGCCATACTCGGACTCTACATTTTACACCTTTTCATGGCTAAGATGCTTCTCCGAGGGGGCAATATGTACACACCCAAAATTACATGTGCTACATTGTCGAAAAATGGTTACAAAGTCCCCAATGATGATTCATTCCTTTCAAAAGGTGTTCGAGCTCCAATTTCCATTTGTAGTATATATTTTTTCCTAGACATCTTTACTTAGCCTTCCCATGCTTTTTCTAGCTTCCTGCCTCTTTTTACGCATGTTTTGGCCTTTAGTGCTAGGACCACCACCCTGCTGCACTAGGCAGGTGGTTCAAAACCACTACCCAAAATAGGGTGGCGGTCTTGAAACCACCTCACTTTTCCAGCCATTTTCCAGATTTTCACACGTTTTTAACATGCGACGGTTCACTTAATTTCACTTTTTGCATGCATCCATGAGCCAAATTGTCTAAAATTAGCTTTGATTGCTTGGTTCTCCTTCCTCTTCTATTTTTAAATAGATTTAATTGGTTGGAACTATCTCCTTCTTGCCTTGTGCATGAAGGCACCTCCCATCCTCCATTCCTATATATTCCATGCTTGTATTCAAGAAAAGGCCTAGAATTTTGTGTATCTTGCATTGTATTGCTGCTACAATCTTGCTAGGAATTACATAGCCAAGCTCAGATATCTTGTGTTATCTCTCTTCTACTTGCATTGCATCTAGAATTTCCTTCAAGTTGTCATTTCTCAAGTGCCATCCTCTTGTTGTTGTTCTTGCATTCCCAATTCCTTGGACTCATATGAACACTCGAGAGAAAGAAAGGACAAACTGAGGGGAAAAATTACTACACAATAGCTAGATTTACCTTTGTTATGTGAATTCCAGGTTGGATTTGTTGTTTGATTTCCTTCATTCTTATAATTTATCATTGTTACATCATATCAAATAGAGTAGAAATCAATTTCCTTTCATTTACAAGTAATTAGTTAATTTCCAAGAGGGTTTGAATCTTTCATAGCAACCCCCGGTGATGGATCCTCTTCTTCCCATCCCTGTGGATCTGAAGGAGAGAATATATCTGTAGGAGGTTGTCTACATATCATAGATCATTTGGAAAAGTTCTTGTTTTAAGTTAGTTTAGTTTCAATACACTCATACACGGTGAATAACCACACCAGGTTATCTCACTTGTTTAGTTTTAGTGTAGAAATATTTTAATTATTTAGAATAGAAGCAAATTGTTGTTTGTGATTGTAATATTTCAGTTTTTGTGATTTGTTTAGATTAGTTTCCTTTCAGCAGTAGCATAGATTGTTAGTTTCATCTTAGTTAATTTGGACACTTCAAACTAGTTCAACACTTAGATCCAAGTTAGGAAAACAAACCATTTGATCCATCACATACTTCTATAACATATCCTCTACTTATACCTCCAATTAACTCTCTCTAGCACCTAATAACCTCTCATGTAACCATATGTCTCGGGTGGTAAGCCAAACTGAAATTGATCGAGTTCCTAGAGTGGTTTGAAAAGATGTCCAAAAATCTGAATTGTTGATGGTATCTCTTTCATTACTAATAGTCTTTGGAATCCCATGCAACTGACACAATATCATCAAGAAATACCTTGCAAAGGCGATTGTATTATAAGAGACCTTAGTTGGAGAAAAGTGAGCAACCTTGGTCAACTTGTCTAATTTGGCCATAATAATGTTACGATGATAAGATGATATGGGAAGACCGATAATGAAATCCATAGAAATGACATCCCATTTCCTCTCAAGAATGTCATGGGGATACAAAAGTCCTGGGATGGGAATGTTTTGCCTTGACCCTCTGACACTCAAGGAAATGAGCTAGATAGTTTATAATATCACGTCGTAAGCCCCGAATAATAGAACTCTCTAAGATCAATGTGTATCTTCTTCACTTCTAGATGTCTGCATATGGGGCTCAATGAGCCTATGAAAGAATAAAAATGTGAATATCATCTGCCTTAGGCACATAAATGCACCTCTAAAAATGAAAAAGATTGTTTTCCTCTAAAATACATCATGTATACTTGCCTTCTAAAGAGCCACGAGACTCGAAGATCTATTTTGCGTCTTCATAAAAATTTTCCCTAGAAGGTGTTGAAGAATATTGACCCAAAGGTATGAATGAACTGTCATAGTAGAAATCACATGTTTTTGTCTACTCAAGGATTATGTGATGACATTATCCTTTCCCTTAATATATTGAACCTCCATATCATACTCATAAAGGAACTCCATCCAATTCCATTGACAAGTGTTGAGGTTCGGTTTGAGAAAAGATGTCTTTGAAGGTTCATGATCGGTCCTCAAGATAAAAGGCCTACTAAAAAGGAAATGTCTCCAACGCACTAGCGTGAAATATTGTTGTAAGATCTAGGTCATGGGTAGGGTAGTTAAGCTCATAGTCCTTGAGCTTACGTGACTCAAATGCAATGACCCGACACTCCTACATGAGAACTGCTCCAAGACCCTCTAAGGAAGCATCAATGCAAAAAAAACTCTTCAGTCAAATTCAAAACTACTAAGATAGGTTCCGTGGTTAGTCTCTCCTTAAGTAACTAAAAATATTGCTCACATTTTTCTGACCACACAAATTTCTTCCCTTTACGCTGAAGAGAAGTAATAGGATGAGAAATCCTAGAAAATTCCTAAACAAACCTATGCGGTAATAGCTTGATAATCCCATGAAACTCCTCACCTCTTGTCACTGATGTGGGTGCTAGTCAATCAAGAATGGAGTTTATCTTTGAGGGATCTACTAAGATACCCTCACCGAAATAATGTGACCCAAGTATTGAATCTATGATTGAAAGAAACTACACTTCTCTAGGTTCCCAAAAAGCTTCTGATCTCTCAAAACTTATAACACTTGTCTCAAATGTTCCTCGTGTTCCTCCTCGGAATGAGAATAAATCAATATATCATCCAAAAAAACCAAGACAAAATGGTCCAAAAAGGTCCTGAAAACCCCATTCATGAGGCTCATGAAAATAACTGGGGCATTGGTCAAACCAAAAGGTACAATAGTGAACTCATAATGCCCATATCGAGTGTGAAATTTGTTTTGTGAATGTTTGCATCTACAATGTGCAACTAGTGGTATCTTGACTTGAGATAAATCTTGGAAAACACTATGGAACCTCTAATTTGATCAAACAAGTCATCAATCCTTGGAAGTGGATAATGGTTCTTCACTGTGACCTTATTAAACTTCTTGAAATCAACACAAAGTCTAAGAGATCTATCCTTCTTCACAAAAATAATTGGTTCCCCCAAGGAGACACACTAGGGTGAATGAGGCCCTTCTCCAATAACTCCTCTAGTTGAATCTTGAGCTCATGGAGCTCTAGAGTTGTCATCTAATAAGGTTCCCAAGAAACTAGTGCTGCTCCTGGTACTTAGGTCTATAGTGAAATCCACCTCTCTATGGGGTGGTAATCCAAGAAGATCACTTAGAAACACATTTGCATAAACTCTCTCAATACAACATACTCATCTAGAGGTGAATGATCTGGAGTACCCTCTGATCGATCACTAATCGTAATCACAAACATCTAACAACCCTTGCACATGCTCCACTTGTTTCTTAGCCAAGATCATACACAAAGAAATAGGCCTCTACATCCCATAAATAACAATTGAATTCCCAAGGTCATCCCAACACTTAATGATCTTACTTCTATAGTCTACTTTGTCTGATGAGACTCAATCCAATCCATGCCTAGAACAACCTCATAGGATCCTAAAGGTAACACCGAAGGTCCAAGGTAGTAGAGTAATACTCCCAAATCAGTACAAAAATCTCCACGTAGGTATCCGCGCGAGTTTTCCCCCTAGAGGCCAACTCCACCTACCAACTATTTGGTTGTCTACCCGCCACTAGCCCAAACTAGTCCATTATAGATGGTGATATAAAGGAATGTAATTCTCTAAATAAAAAAGTACCGAGACATAAATACCCTTGATAGTACCTATAGTCTTGATAACCATGGCTTGATGCTCATCCTAATGGTTATCCACTACTACGTAGACATAATGAGTGTGTCCCACGTCTGCCACTATCTTCTCTGAAGATAGGGGATATATTCCTATCAATGGTGGTGGGTTTGTGTGGACACAAATGAGCGTAGTGGTTAGGGGACCCAAAATAAACCAACCTAATAGTCCTCTTTACGTAGGGGTCCCACTCTGTGCTTTGGTGTACCAAACCACTTGGAACGAATTTGGCGAAGGTTGTGTACGGGCTAGGCTATACTAGTTGAATTCCCCATCTCTTATCTTTACCCAATAAAAAACCTCCTGAACTCTTCCTCTCTACATATCCTATATTTGTTTAGTCCTCTCTTTGTTGTTGATGTACATGGTAGTCTGCGACGAATGCTACTGGGTGTGTAGAAAAGGTATCATAACTGAATGTGGAGGCTTGAATCCTCATCTAGGTGATGGGGTTGTACCTCATGACCTCTAATCATGGAAATATAACCTCTCCTAAACTTACCCCTAGTCATGTCTCGACACTCTTTGGCCTTGCCCATGTTCTCCTCAACTAAGTATGCCTTTTCCACGACCTTTTCAAGTGTTGGAGGAGATAACATCTCAACAACCCAGACCAAGTCTAGCATTTAGTCCCCGAATAAATCTGTTGACTTGTAATTTCTCATCCTGAAGATAATCAACATATTACAATAAATCCCTAAATTGGCTCTCGTCTATTGTGCCATGTGCTTGAGCCCCGTCGGAGGTCATGAAACTCATTTATCCTCTTCTAAACAAAGTGTTCAGAAATGTACTAGGATATAAAATGTTCCTCAAACAACTCCCACATCACCATGTCTCTAGTCAAATGGAGTTTCACTCCTCATTCCTCCACCATACACTTGTTTGCATCATCAAAGAGGTGAATAAAAAACCTATCCTTGACGTTGCTTTCATATGAGTGAAGTCCAAAGTAACTATCGAGGCTTAGGAGCCATGAATCAACCCCAAATCCATCCGTGGTTCCACTGTAAGTGGGCGGATGTAGATGAAGAAGATCTCTGATAACACTTCCTATGTCATGATCATGATGATGATGCCTAACCAACTCCACATCGCGAATGTGGTCATCCTCCCTATAGTGGTCCTCAATGCTATGAGAGTGGATCCGATTAAGAGAGATCACCTCTCAAAGTGAACTGAGGGGCTATGGGACCTTTCTCATCTCTGAGTTTCCTCTTGATGTGGCACTTGAGTGTTTTCCTTGGATGGCGGTGTATCGCTCTCTTGGACAACCTCATTTATTGGCTCATGTTGCATAGGAAGACTTTGTTGTAAAACTCCCATCATCTAATGTAATGCCTCTAAGATCTGTGGTCCTATTTTGGTAGCAAGACGTGGCTCGGGCATAGGTGACCTACGTCCTAGACCCCTGACAAATCGACACCTCATACCATATCAATGAATCCTGTGAGAAAAGGAAAGGGAAAGTTTATAATTTTGCGTAAGGTAGCAAAAATGATCAAATGGGTTAATTTTATTAATTTTATCATGATTAATTTAATTTACAATCCCCAGAGCATCCGGTGTTATAAACTTTGAGCTGACGATACCAAATGTAGTGCACCCCATCTTTTACACAACCCTAACCAAACAACACTATTAAAAATCCCATCAATTTTTTTAAACATATTATTTTATTAATAATTTAAGTATGGTTGACTATAACCAAAAATTAATTAATACTATTTTATTTTCCATAATTATTATCGAGTTAAAGACCCCCTATTTTTCATATTTAATTTAATTTTGGAAAGGGTCCCAATTGGCCTACCATTAACCCATCATGGCCCTTAAATAAATCAAATGCACCCATACTAAATATTTGTTTATTTTACCAATTTCTTAAATGTCACATTATTATTTTATACCTACCATGGCCCTTAATTAAATAACTCCCTTAGGTTCCCACTTAATAAAATTTTCCCCAAGACCCATTAAATAATTTTCCCCAAACTCTTAAGTTGTGATGATTAAATTAGAGCGACTAGATTGTTTTAATCTCCACCCTAGATGTTAGGTATTCCATAGAAACCCTAATCCTCCATTGTGATTTTCTTTATAACTTTTATTTTGTTTATTTTGCCTCCATTTGCACGAGGTAGGTTTTGCGGGAGAAGATGAAAGAAAAGGGAGAGATGATGGAGGCAAGTTGAGCTCCATTTCATTTTTGTTTCAGATTTTCAATGAGGGAGAAATCCCCTTATTATTTTTTGGGTTAGATTTTTAATCTAGGGTTTCAAGAGTTTATTATTTCCTTTTTTATTTATAACTAGGGTTTTTGGTTTTTTCATTAAATATAATGTATATAATATATGTATTATATATATAACTAAACATGTCGTATAAGATTAGTAGGTCGTGGTATTCATATGTATAGGTGTGGGGTAGACGGGGAAGGGGGACATGGTGTGGTCGAGCCCAAGGGGAGGTGTCGGGTCGTGTGGCCGGGCCGTGACATGCCCATGATTATTTTTTATATAAAAAACAAAACAACCAACCATTATAACATATGAAATTGCTTATACTCATTATTACCATTTTTTTGAAGTCTAAATACGTACATCCTAATACATTATATATATAAGGGTAAACATTATCTCATAATCTTCTCGATTTAAAAATAATTTACTTAAGATCATACCTATATGTACACACACACACATATAAAATAAGACATATGTTAATCATGATTTAATACTATAAAACAAATCAGTTAATGATGTGGAAACAATTTAAGTTTTTCTTTTTCTTGTAAAATAGACAAAAACATTTAATACAACTACAATATTACTATATACCCATCCCTAACATTTTGTAAAAATGGTGAAAATTTAACTATAGTATTCTTTAGAGCAACAAAAGTCAAATTTTAGATGCATTTATACGTTTTATGAATCTATGATAATATAACAAATTTGAGGAATAGATTTGAAGAATAGATGGATAAAACAAGGAGGTTAAAATCTTTGAAAGTTATATAGATGAATATATGTGTGTGTGTGTCACTGTAGATTTTTTTTTGTCAAATGAAGCAAAATAGAAATAACTATATAACTCTAGATTTTGTTTATTTATTTTTAAACACTTAAAAGATATCATGAGTTTGATTTTATTTCTTTTTTTTTGGTATACATAGGAGAATAAATAAAATATGCTGATTTTTATAAATCATTTTTCCTAATTAGATTTGCTTTATTTCCTTTTCAACATGATACAAATACACTTTAAATCTCAAAACAAAGAAACTTCTCACAAACATGTTTCCTTTCATTTGCAAGGTAAGAAGCTATATCTCATGTATATGGAGTTAAAGTAAATTACAAGCCTTCTCATTCAAATCCAAAAAGGCAATATAAGAATAAACTTCATTTTGCCCAACCCAAGGATAAACTTTGCAACACTCTTTCAAGAGAAGAGTACATAACAAGGATTCTTCTAAAACAAGGATTACAAGAATATTAAAATACAAGTGCAAAGGCCTCCCCAAAATGGAGAAAACAACAATCATTTCTATGGCTCCATAACCACTAGTTTACAAGATTACAAATCTTCTTCTCAAGAGAGAAGATAACATACCAAGATATCCATAACCATTACAAAACAACACTTTAAAATGCAAGTGTACAAGCCTCCCAAAATGGGGAACAACATGGCCAAAATTTAAACTTTTTCTTCCATGCTCCAAATATATTTTAATCTTCCACTCCAAGTAAGAATCATCAATTCACAAAAGAATAAGGCTCGATTTCCACCCAACCAAATGGCATCATTACATGCCATCTCCACAAATGGAGGACATGCTAGCCTCCCTCCAAGCCCATGGGAGAGAGAGAATGCATGCCTCAAAGTTGCACAAGTATGGGAAGACAAAGGATGAAAAACACACACATACTCCAATAGAATGCAAACCAAAACAACCACAAAAGCACAAGAGGAGAAATCCATGTTTCCTCAAATGGGAAGAGTGAAAAGGAGCCCAAATGCCAAACCATTTTGTAAACCATCAATATGACCACCAAAAACACCATACTCTACTCCTTATCTCTCCATCCCAAACTCCAAGCCTCCTCCTTGTAAGGATTTTCAAACCAATAGTTTCCTTATCAAGGAAGGAAGATGAGATTCAAACCATATGAATAGTCATCTTCCACATCAAACCATATGAGGGGAGGAAATATAGAAATACCATCATGGCTTGCCCATCAAGCCATGTGGGTGTAAGAGGGGGTTTCCTCCTCTTCCCCTACATACCAAAATCCACCTCAAGTGAGATGGATGGAGAAAATGAAGCAAACAAGATTTACAATCACACCCACAACAAACATGCAAGCATACAAAACCCAAAACAACCATTTTTTTTTCACATTATACTATAGAAAACAAAATAAGAGGTATGAATTCCTACCTCAAAATTAAGCTATCTAACTCCAAAACAAGCCAAGATCTCCAAAACTCCAAGATCCTCTTCCAAGCTCTCTCCAACTCCCAAAAGAAAAAATGAGAAGAAAAATTCCATACCCCTTAGCAAGAGGAGGTATATGAAGGAGAATCAATCACCAATCCTCACAAATGAGAGGGTGACATGTGTCACCCATCTCATTCTCCAAAAAAATACCCTAAATCCCATTTACACATAAAACAACACTCATTTAGGAAGAAAACTCCCAAATTTCTTAAAATGACAATATCTTGTTTAAAGAGATTCCCTGCACATAAAGTATTAGTAGTTTTCTTAGCTCACGATCAAAGGCAACTTGTAGTTAGTAGTTTTGAGTGTTTTATCAACCTTCTTGAGAGTGGGTCCTACTGACAAAAATTATAATGTTATCATGAGGTAGAGGAAAAGACAAAAGAAGCAAGCCTACATTTTTGATTTCCAAGATCGCTAAAGAAAGCACGATGAAAGAGCATACATGCGAACAATCTTTGATTAATAAAAGAAAAAGGTTAATTCCTAAAAACACATAAGAAACAATCATGTTTTTGATTTCCAAGATCACTTTGAAAGTGCAAGGAAAGAGCATATGCATGAGGTTGTTACATTTTTAAAAAATTAAATAAAAATTTATAAAATACTACAAATTTTATAATGACAAGTGTTAGGAGAAATGAAACCATAAATTTTCTATAAGTTCAAATCAGAAAATTATTTTTCCATTGCATATATATTCTCGAGACCTTTAGTAAAAAATGGAATCGTTTTGAGTTCGGGAGTAAAATTTATGGCTTTCGGAAGATGGGTTACACTAGTGCTCTTAGTGAAAAGTTTAAATGTGAGAAAAATGGCCCAACAACTGGTTTTTTTTTTAGCTTCTATACTTCACCTGAGAACCTAAAATTTTGATAGAAAGGTTAAATGAAGACAAGAAACACACAGACAAATTTAAATCATGAAATGATAAACTAAAATGAGAAAAAGAACGTGGGAGTCCCACCACGTGTGTCGAATGTAAACAAGGAAATTCACGAGACAAAAGACTGATAAATAAATAAATACAAATTATACCTTCATTGTAGACTTCTTACAAACCTCAAGATAAGACCGTAGAAGATTTAAGCTTGTTTGATCTTGTTATTGTTTGGATTGTGGATGCTCTTTGATATTACTTTTCCAAAGGGATTTTACGATGCTACGAGAAGATTTCACAAGGATGCGGATGTCAAATTGACAAGTTGGATGCAATTTAATTAAAGCTCCGAGGGATAGATTTATAAAGGAAATGACTTGTTTTATAATCTGCGGGTAGAGACATGGAAGTTGGATAGAAGATTGACTAAGCTCTAGGTTAATAGTTGAATCAACTTTGGGTTAGAAAGTAGACTTGGCGGTTGGTGGTTGCAGATTTACTGAGGTCAATAGACAAATGTGGAAGCGAGTTACATCCATAAATTTGGTTATACACACACTTTTAGAGCCCCCTCATTTCTAGGAA
Organism: Taxus wallichiana var. yunnanensis; assembly: GCA_018340775.1. NCBI lineage: Eukaryota > Viridiplantae > Streptophyta > Pinopsida > Cupressales > Taxaceae > Taxus > Taxus wallichiana. The sequence continues at coordinate 817,985,765 of CM031240.1, read as the reverse complement.
TCTAGAAGTGAAGTTCTAAGTTGAGTTGACTAAGGAGAAGAATCAATTAAATAACTAATTTAATTAGTATTTAATTGTGATGAGACAATTAACTACTTACTTAATTAAATGTTTAATTATATTAGCTACGATGGTGAAGAATTTAATTAATTAATTCCGAAGGCATGATGGAATTAAATTATTCAATTCCAAAGGGTAGGAATATGAATTAGATAATAGAATTAGTTTAATTAATTCTAAAATGGTGTATTTAAATGAAGGAATTAATTTAATTAATTCCAAGGGGGTATATTGCGGTGGAATAGAATTAATTTAATTAATTCTAATTGGGTAGAAGCGAACTAGAAATACACATGTATTTTTAGGGTATCTACACCAATATCTTTCGGATCCTATCATGTTTCACAATCTCTTTCTATCTTGCATCCACGTCCAACCAACAACACACTATTAGAAATAATCCATCACAAATCAATAAAAAAATCAAATAAACTTTAAAAATCACAACTTTATCAAAACACATGAATCGCTAGCGATTCCACTTGAATCATTGGAAACCCCATTAAAATTTCCAACAAACCATAAATCAGTAGTGATTTCATACAAAATCACTAGCGGTTTCATAGTGATTCCAAATTTTCAGAAAAAAAACACAAAAATCTAAAAAACACCACCTACCTCTGCATGTGTGGGCCTTCCTCACATGTGCACACCTCCAGCTACCTCCATCTCACTAAAAATATCAAAAAATTCAAAAATTAGGGTTTATTTGGTTGTTTAAACTCTTCAATCATGATGGTTACAAATGAGCGCCCAAGCTCGCCTTTTATATGAAAAAAATTTCCCAGTACTAATCGTCGGTGATTGGGATAGTCGTCGACAATTTTTGTTAAGTTGCCACCGACCTAGGGTAATCGCAACGATTACCTCACCTTTATCCAAAATATCATTATTGACCTCTAAAGCTCATTAGAAATTTAGTATTTACATGGGTATTTACTAAGTTATAAATTACATTGTGATAAAAAATTAGTAGTTTAGATTATTAAATATATTGTTATAAACAATATATTCATATAGTTTAGTGGTTATATTGTTACGCCCGTAAATCTATTAATGGGTTATTTGTTTGTATGGGTTCCTATTTTGTAGGGTGTTGGTTTTCTATTACGATGGCTATATAATAGCCTTTGTAAATGGTCTGAATATAATATACATAATATTATTTTTGTTGTAAAAATTGCTCATACCCAAGATTTGGTATTAGAGTAGGATCATGTTCCGTATAGCTTGATGTTGTATTAAGGGCATTTGGACTTCTTCATTGCCCTGCTAATGGTGAAATTGTTATATGAGAAGTATTTTTGCATAGAGTATTTAAGATTGGTTAGTATTCCATTTGTGTTTGTTTGTGGTTGCATTCTGCACTCATGGTCTGGTCAGTTATACAGTTCCATAGAATAATAAGCGTCCAATGTATATAATTTTGTTGTATAGTGTGAGATTTCCATGTGGAGATTTATGCTTTGATAATACAGTGATCATTGAAGGTCGATGTAGTCAATTATTTCTTGTGTGTGTACTCAGAACAATATCACATCTATAGGTTATATTAAAGATTTGACTTCCCAACGTGTATGTGTAACAACACATTGACATTCCCACATTTTATTCTACGTTACAGTCCACTAGCATTAGCGTTGGATCGCCATTGGAGTTGTATGCTAGAACATTGGCAATTTGAACAGATTCAGTCTCTCCATCCGCAACTCGATAGTCATTTGTGGATTCACAACTGTAATATAAGATAAAAATTGCATTCAGTCTGCACAATACATTCGTTCACATGCAAATCTGCACTCAATCATACTTGAAAGGGGTTGCCCAAAATTCTACATTTACATGCATTTCATTGGAGAATGACTCATTCATCAACTTGGTGTTTGGAAATTGGTGTCTACATCTCACGGCCTGCTCAAAAGACACGTCCCTTGGGGAGTCTTCCATGCAAATCCATCAACTTTGGATTCACAAACAAATCAACGAGTGAACTGCAGCCAAAGATGCATTTGATATACCTATCCCACAATTTATTCAACACTTGTCCAAGCTTGAGATGGATGCTTACTTGACAACGTTTGCATTGGATTTGATGTCATTGAATGGTCTTTGCAATTTCCCCAACTACATTTTCTTCACAACCATGTTGCATTAATCCTCCATTTCCACGTGGACATCTTCACCATTGTGAGTCTATTTTGTCTTTACCGTATCAAGAGTGGATTAAGTTTCATAGTTTTGTTAATTTAGCATTGGTCAAAATATTATAAGTTGTTTCTTGTCAATTTAATAAAGTTTTAATGAGTCCTCCTATGGTCATAGTAAATGCATGTTGTCAATAAATAGATTATATATTTTGTTTTGATAGTGGGGACTCAGTCTTGTCATTATTAAATAAATTTTTCATTGAGGTTATATTGTGTCCATTATCATTAATTAAATCAAGAGTCTCTAGTGTGGTTTATTACCTATCAAAATCAAGTCTTGTAATATATTTGTGTCAAAGTTATAAGTCTTGTAGTTATTTAGTTGTCATCATGAGTCAAAATCAAGTGTCATCTAATTAAATTTGAGTCATTGTCGCCTTGCCTACACATATAATTGGTGAGTGTCTTGTCAAAAAGTTCATTGTGAGTCAGAGTCAAAAGTCTGAAAAAAAAAAATTGCCTTATGGATACATTTTTAGTGTTGCTTGATTTTCGGAAAATAAATGATTTCACATTTTGGGGGGAATAATAAACAATGTGAGAATCATTGAGCTTCATATCCAAATCCGGCTGAGTTAGGAACATCATTCGATGGAGGAAAGAGGCAATGGGGGAAGGAGGTTAGAAAAAAACCTCTCGTTAGTCATCAATGATAGGGACGGTGGCACTTCTATTATGATGAGTTTTGTTTCAGTTGTGTTGTGAGGATTTCATTTTTTCAATGTGGCGTGAAAATAAGAACAAATGATGTAAATTCCTATTCACTTATGAGTATTCCTCATGTAACCCCTTTTGTAGAAACATTGTAGAATATTGATCAAAATGTATTGTAGTAATCATGATGTGAAGGTTATTGGTAAACCAGGAAAACCAATTGTGTAAGGTTTTTGGTAAACTTGTAAAACCAATTGTGTAAGGTTTTTGGTGAACCTGTAAAACCAATTGTGAAAGGTTATTGGTACACCTGCAAAACCAATTGGGTAAGGTTGTTGGTAGAAGCCGGAGAAAACCATCAATGGAGGAAGAAATGTGCATTGGCACATGTGCGAGTTTTGTGCATGCCCGATGTTGCACAGTTGAGAAGTTGATCATGAGCACATAGAGGTGGCACACTACAATCAAAGAACGAGATATGTTTTACCATGTAAACACTAAGGGGGAATGTTAGGAATTTAGTATTTACATGGGTATTTACTAAATTGTAAATTACGGTGTGGTAAATAATTAGTAGGTTAGATTATTAAATATATTGTTATAAACAATATATTCATATAGTTTAGTGGTTATATTGTTACCCCCGTAAATCTATTAACATGTTATTTGTTTGTATGGATTCCTATATTGTAGGGTGTTCGTTTTCTATTACGATGGCTATATAATAACCTTTGTAAATGGTTTGAATATAATATATAGAATATTATTTGTGTTGTACAAATTACTCATACCCAAGATGAACCTTATCAAATCATCATTCCTCGCCAAATTTACAAATTTCAAAGTGTGATTTTTTCTTTAAGGGCCAAAGACCCTCTCAAAATGTTAAATTGAATCAATCTCTATGAAGCCTACATTTATCAAATCCATTTTGGATTTTGTGGACTTTAGAGAAAATTTTCCTCTGTTGGCATTAATTCATACATCTATAAGTCGATAACCCATTGGTTCCCCTATCACTTTTCCTAGCCGCATAATCCCACCTTTGTGGCAACATCCTTTATATTGAACCTGCATCTCCCGATACATTGTGGATATTATACACTTTTAGGAACCTTTTCCCATGACTTCCTACAAGTCACATGTCTATAGGTTAAGAACACATTGGTTCCCTATCACTTAAATTTTCAGTCACACAATCCCACTTTTGTGGCATCTATTTATGTCGGGGGCTTGGGACATATTAAATAGAAACACACTCTGGCACAATCCTATCTCATCTAGAAACCTATTCAAACCAATGACCATTTCAATTCATCACAATGACCACCATTTTGAGGGGGTGCCACCTATCCAACACAAATTCAACTATTCTACTTTATTTGTCAAGATTACTTGTCCATCACAAACCTCTTAACAAAAGGGGAAAATGTAGACACATGTTTTCACCCTACATTGTTTATCCGAACTCCTCACATTCACACTCAAAATATTAAACTCATCTTATTATTCCTAAAAAATACACTCACCCTCATTAAATCACACTTTACCCATAGTAAAAATCTATTTCACTCACCCTAAATGACTTAAACCACCCAAACCACTTAAAACTCATCCTAACCTATTTTATCCCTAAATTTTAACCTCCTAGTGTTCCCAATATTTCACCCTGAAATCTTGGACTACCCCTTTTAATTTTTTTCGTTCTTTTTAAGTGAAGGGTCATGTTTTTGTTTGTTTTTGCCTGCAGTTGCTCGTATTGTTCAAAGATACCTTGAAGTCATAAGGTCTCGTCCGTCAAATACCCACATGCTAAAGCTCACTCATTCCTTTCCCAGACTTAGCCTGAAAGCGTTTTATTTATTTTTATATTAAATAAATAAAATTATTTTAAAATAGGTTGAGCTAAAATTAAGAAATTTGGGTTATATAAGCACCTCACCCTGTCATTATTACCATAGAGCATTCACTGGGGAAGAGTTTTTGCAAACTAGCTAATTGGAGAATTTTTTTGAGAATTTCTCACACTTCTTTTGGGTGTTGTTTTTATTTTATTTCTTTTGTGTTCTGGTGTTCGTCTTTCTCCATTTTCCGTCTAGCAATCCCCGTAGCCTATTCGTTCTTCTGTCAGACCTCTTCCCGGGCCTAGGGTTTTGAAAATATATCCAGTGTTTTTAATTGTTGATTAATTTGTCTGCCAAAGCTTGTTTTTGAAGGTGACCAAAGCTCAGGATTTGTGCCTTGTCTGAGGTTAAATTCAAGATAAATGATTGAGCAGATCATGGACTTGGAGAAGTTTGTCTTCCTTTTGTAGAGCAGTCATGGCCAGGGAAGAAAAAGCAACATTCGGAAGATCATTCAAAGGGTAAAGTCACTTAGGAAATGGTGTCGAGGATCAAATCGAGTCTCTTACTTTAAATTACGGTTTTCAATGCTAAGTCATGGTGTCGACAACCAAAGTCTTCTAATTTCAATGCAATTTTGTGTATTAGAAATACAAGGAAAATATACCCAAGGTAAATTGTGGATTTGAAACAGTCATTCTTTCATGTTTTAGTGCCATTTTAAAGGAGGGACAATAACTTAAAGTTATTGTGGAAATTAGAAGCAAATGCTTCTTATTTTAGTGCAATTTTCCAAGGGGCAATTACTTAATGCAAGTCTTGATTTTTGAAGCTTCCTTACACTTCTAATTTCTAAGGTGCCTTCTTCTTTATGTTTTCACGCAATTATTGGAGGAAGTTTGAAATTTTAAGTCAAAACGTGGAAATGATAGCTTCCTTCCATGTCTTATTTTTACGCTACCCTTCCACTCCAACATTCATGCAAGTTTAAGTCAAAACATGGAAATGATAGTTGCCCTCCACGTCTTATTTTCACACTTGCCCTTCTAATCCAAATTTCAAACAAGTTTAAGTCAAAACGTGGAAATGATAGCTGCCCTCCATCTTCAATTTTTACGCTGCCATGACTTATGGATTTCCACGCAAATGTTAGAGAAAAATCTCATGCAAGTCGTGATTTTTGGAACTGCCCTCCACTTCTATTTTTCACGTTGCCTTCTCCTTTGTGTTTTCACGCAAATATTAGATGAAGTTTGTGCCTTCTAGTTTTGTTTCCTTCCAACTACAACTTTTACGCAAAACTCAAGTGCAAATCAGCTGCCCTCCATGTCTTATTTTTACGTTGCCCTTCCTTTACACTTTTCACACAAAAAATTAGAAGAAGGAATTTGCAAGATAAAGCGTGAATGAGAGTTGCCTTGTCTTACCAAAATCCACGACAGTTTTAGAAGGCTAAAGCAGAATCATTTAAGGCAAAATCCTCTTCCTTGAGTTTCAATGCAGCTCATGTAAATTGCATGCAAAATCCCTTCAAAAGCACATGCATGTGCTCCCAATCTTCTAGTTGAAGCCCACATTGAATCTATTTATATTTTCCTTCACTCGGAGTGCTTTCCAGAATTCAAAATTACTCATATGCAATTAAAATAAAAGGGTGATGAGTTTTTTCTTGAATTGCCGACAAACATTTCACTGGTGCACATACTTGAGAAGAACTGCAAAAGCTTCAAGAACAAGAGGGGAAGATAGGTCAAAGGCAACACCCACAAGAAAATCACAATTAGCTGCTTAGGGAAATAGATGGAATTATTACTCCTCTCACGGGTAATCCAGTCGAAGAAGTTGGTAAAATCTACAATGATCCCAGATCCAGTTTGGTGAGAATCAAAAGAAAAGAGTCAACCGCATGTGGGAGAAAGAGCTTCTCAGGTTCAAGATAGAGAGATCATTCATATCATTCATGAGGCAGAGGTGCAATACAAGTTGGATCAACATGCAGAGTATGGAAGGAGAACAAAACTGAGAGTGTTGCAACTAGATTAATTTCTAATTTCTTCTCCTCTTTCTTCTTCTTTCTTCTTCTTTCTCTTATTTTCTCCGACAAAAGTAATTGAGTAATCAATTAAATTGTAAACTTAAGTGATTGGTTTAAAATCCATTACTTCAAGTTACTAGAAGAAGTCAATTACTTGGAAATAGGTGGCAAACATGCAAAATAGAAGGTTCTATTTTCAGTTGTAAGGCATGCATGTCATGCAAAGAGGAATTCTAGGGGAAATACTACCAACTATTTCCTTTACGGCTTCCACATGTGGCAGTTCATTGAGAGTTTCCTATTTGTAATTGCCCTCTATGCACTATAAATAGAGGAAGAGCCTACGGGTTAAATCATCACAATTTGTTTATCAGAATTTGTTTAGCAGAGCATTCTTGAGTTTTCAGACTTTGTGCTGAAACCCTTGGTGTGATTTCTGTGAAAGCTGGGGGATTGAATAAAAGGTGGATTTCCTGAGAACTTTGTGTCTACGGTGCTTTTCTCATCACTTCTATTTAAGGTTTTAGATAAACTTTGTGTTATCTTAGATCTAGGTTAGAAGTTGTTTCTTTCCCTTACTGTTGAATGTTGTGATTTTCTCTGTTTATTTAATTTGTGTGGATGAGACCAACTCTGATAGCTATTGGTTAAATTCAACATATCTTCCTTTCTTCTTTCCTTACTTTTGTTTCCTACTTCTGCAAATAATCCTCAACACAACTGCTTACTTGCTGCAAAATTACCTAACTGTGGTTCACGAGTTGTGGGAATTAAAGTAAAACCCTAAAATAGTTATTAGGATTCACCCTTACCAAATTGATAAACATCTTACACGGGAGCCTCACCGTTAAATGAGGGAGATTTATCTCATGACTGCCTAGGTTTTAAGCTATGCATAAAATCTAGCCAACACCTCACAACTCCCAACACATTCCTAACCATATTCATTTTCCCATAAAATTAACCCTTTTGGGTTTTAAGCTATATAAATCTAGCCAACACCTTTCCCTCAACACATTCCTAACCATATTCACTTGTTCCCATACCTAAATTAACCCTTTTGGAAGTGGTTGAAACCACTTCCAAGCGGGTTTCCCCACTTTTTTTGGGTCGCCAGGTGGTTCTAACTAATTGCCGATGACTATGGATCCTTGGGTATTACAACAAATCTCTATTACTCTAAAGACTTAGATGATTGCATTTCACACATCTTGGCACCTCCAACATCCATGTCACGTCCTTGAAAGCTCTGCAAACTCTATAAGATTCCCACCACATTGTGTTCTAACATTTCTCAACAAAGGTAAGCTTCTGTCTTCTATTTTCATATTCAGTTTGTCAATAAGTCACATTAAAGACCATATTAATTCATAAATTACTTGTTGCATATCCAATTTGCATCCTATCAAAGAATCGATCTTTGCCACATTAATCGTAAGTGATTCATCCGAATTGTCATCAATTACCTCAAATCATTAGTTGTTAATGCCTTTTATCACTTTAATCACATTTCTCATATTTGTAGTCAATATATCAACCTATTTTCTATCTAATGTTCCTGTTTTCAAGTTCTTTCTTTACAGTAGACAATTGTACCATGTCAGGGCATATTAGATTACTAGAATATATGACCTTTCTATAGTTCAATAGCCCTTTGTTAGGGAGAAATTTGAATTACATGTGAGTTGAGTCTCATGCCATCTCCTTGAAATCGACATCGAATATCATCTTGAATTCATAAAAGAAGAAGGAGACATTATTGAATAGGCTTGGTTTGAATACTTTGAGGAGTTTGATCTTGTCATATCTCTTTCTTGGGATGCCTATCACGTAGAGTAGGATCTCTCTATCCCTTTGGATTTCTAATCATCCTTTTATTGTCAATTATCTTTCTATCATTATCACTTGATTGTAAAATGAGTTGAAACCCTTCAAGGAATCCCTTTGGTTCATGGGATTAACCTTTTCCATGAAAATCAACATCTTTTTCCAATATCTATCTTATTCATCTATATCTCTGTAATGCGTGTTCCTCTCATATCTTGAAATAGGAGTCTCACGCCCATTTTGCATTCACACATCTCAACATTTTATTATCAATACGTATCATTAAACCCTACTCTCCTCTAAGATTTTTGTGTTTTGTTACATAATTAATCAACCGAAATCCATTATAGTCACAAAATCATGCACTTTAGACATTTATTTATCTTGGTTTCATACTACTATTTAGAAGGTTCTTGAGTGAAGTTTTATTTTATTTCGTCATTACCACCCTTTTTAGCCACATGCCCAATCTATTTTGGTCATTTCCCATCATTTTAGCCTCAACTAGGGTGCACTGGGCTAGTACTGGGGCACCCATGGGCACCTTGGTCCCACCAGGGTGCCCCGATCCTTTTTGCACTTTCCCACCACTTTTTGGGCTCTTTCTATCCATTTGGCATCTTTATTTTTCTTGTGGTTGGCCTTTTGGGGTTAATTACAAATTAGATCAAGATAACCCTATAAATATAAAGTTATGAGACCATAATGAGGGACCTAGCATCACTTACTACTATCACTCCATCTAGAGTTGCATCCATCTATTGCATTGGAGATCACTTGCATCCACATAGCTCCATCATCAAGGCTAGGACATCTACATCACACTTCATAGGGGGAGGGATTCTATTCTATTCCATGCACACATTCTATTACATTTTCTACACATAGTTATTTATTGCTCACTACTTCACAAAGTGTGACTAGCACAAGAGAAACCTAGGGCATGTTCACACACACTTGCACATAGAACTACATCGGGTCTGAGATGTAGTGTAACACTTAGTTAGTAAGTCCACCATTGTGGCCGCTGAGGACAGTTCAACCCCTTCATATGCATTTTATTTTTTTAGGGTTTGATGCTTGTTTTGGGGTCTTGTAGGTCTTTTTATTCATCTTGGAGTATTGGTGACATTCAAGCGGGACAACAAAGTTGATGTGACACACAACGAGGGTTTCAGACCACCTTCCAACCCTATAAAAACTAGTTTTAGAGCTTTTACATAGACTAGGGTGCCCATTTTGCATACCAGAGCACCCCATGGTGCCCCAGATCCTCTCCGGTGCCCCCTAGTCTAGAGAAATCCTCCAGATCCATCCTTTTTGGGACTTTTGCACATAGTCGTTCCTACTCCTGATTTTTCCAGTCACCTCTACGACACTCTCCGACAGACATTTTTATTCATTGAGTTCTTTCCTCACTCTCTTTTACACATTAGGGTTAGCATTTCCTTTTGCATAGTTTTTTAGCTTATTTACATTCTTTTTACTATTTATTTACTTTATTTACAATTGTTCATAGCTTAGATTAACTATCCCCATACTACTTAGTTAGTCCATTTTTAGTTAATCATTTTGGTGAACCCACTCTTCCTACATACTCCTAGGATCCTCATTCTTCTTAGGGTTCCTTCATCATGGCTATCTCCATTCATGACTTTTTACTTCTTCATCCTAAATTACGAGCTAAAATCATTAATCTTTTTTCTACTACTCTCATATTCATGAAACACTCATCCATCCAAATGTAGTCTATAATACCTTTGTAGATGCATTCTCTCAACATATTTCTTTCCCATCTACTCCTCATAATGACCTCACTACTTTTGACAATGATCCACCTTTGCATATTATCTCTCGCATTTATAATGTCATGTTGTTAAGCGTACTTTGATTGATAATGGATTGAGCTTAATTTGTGTCCCATGTCATTTCTCAAAGTTTTAGGTCTTACTTTGCTCATGACATTAGTCCCTCTAGTGTTTCACTGCATGTGCTTATGATGGTTCCATTCATCCATGTTTCGGTCACATCACATTTCCCATCACTGTTGGTCCTAAGACTATCCACACTTCTTTTTTTTGTTGTTGATTTCCTAGTTTCCTATAATTATCTACTTGGTAGGCCATGGCTTCATGCCATGCAAGTATGTCACTTCTATTATCCATAATTGTGTTAAATTATTACATGAGGGCATGGAGTATACCATTTTTCATGACCGTGATCCATTTCAATATTGTGACCGGGATCCTAATACTAATCTTCCTATCCCACATAAATACTACAAATGATCCCCAACCTATGGATGAACCACCTCACTTGCCACCACTTGAAAGTACCATTTGTATGATAGATGTAGTTTTTCTCTATATGCCACCTTTATTACTACTACTATGATTCCTTATCAGGGGCATGTCCAATCTATGGACATCATCTATCACATCCACCTCCACATACATTCCCTACTTTAGCACACCCACCATTCACTTGCACACTTTTCATCAATAATTCATATTGGGAACACATTCCATTTGACCCTACTTCACCAGAAACCATATGTACACATGAGGATTAGCTCGATTAGGATTTTCTATTGATGACATCCATCCTCCACCATATGACCCTCATTTATATCATGGGTTGGTTCATGTTACGGCTTCTATGGTCTTCATGTATTTCACCTTGATGTCTTTCTTACACGCACTCCTACTACTTCTCCACTCACATTAGGACAATCATGGCTTGATTATATTGGGGCACTCTAGATCCTGATCACATAGATATATCTTTCCCCATGCCTTTTGGACACATTTTCATCTGCAATAGTTCTTTCCTAGGTTATACACAAAATCTTACTCATTGGTATGCACACATGTCCTTTCTTCCTCCATTCATTGATGAGGAATATGCCATGGGTATGTATAACTTACACCTCAATGGCTCATTGTGTGATCAACCAGACACTATTGCTTATCAAGTTACTAATGCTTATCCATTTGATTATGACCCAGAGGATGATGATCTTCTTGATGACTTTACATGATCTTATTACACACATTTGGGGGGCATAACATCTAATTTCCCCCCTTCATTCTAGCATATTTACATAGTTCTACCCTATTTTACCCCCACATTTTCTTAGCATAGTCACATTCATCATACATTCTAGCATCATTACTTGATGACACACTCTTGTGCTTCGTGGTTCACACTTGATTGTTGAGGGATTACTACTACACATTGAACCCCACACACTACACTATAGGCATTATACATTGTGTTTCATCACACATCATGCATCATACACCATACACCATACATTCTCATTTATAAATTTTTCTACATGACATTGTGCCATTTCCATATTCATACATCATACATTATACTAGTCCTCACCTTATGCATTTTACATCATACACTATTAGGATATTTATGCATATTGCCTCACATCCTATACATAGTCATATACCATACATCATACATTGTGCATCTTCATTCATACATTTTTTCTATTCTACATATATGTATTCTATCATCATTCATCATACATATTATACATTACATCATACTATTCATTACATACATACATACACATTACATATTATACATTATCTACATTACATCACATTTTACATATACATGTATTTACATATTCTACTCATCATTATGGTCATTTTTTTACATATACATTATTTTCTTATACACTTTACACTTTACCCTATGACACACTTTAGTTCCTCACATACTCATTCAGGGTTTACAATCAAATGGACCTTATACTCATCACTGTCATTTGACATACTATACATTACTCACATTTCATCATTATACCTATACATACACTTTTAGTTCCTCGTCCATACTCACCTTTCTCATCTTCACATGACATTTTTAGTGACATACAAATTTAGGTTACATCACCACTCATCATCATCATTTGTAGTGGTATACACTTTAGGTTAAATCATCACTCTATTCCTATCATTTTATAGTGACATACACTTTAGGATAAATCATCACCTATTCTATCATTTTGTAGTGGTATACACCTTAGGTTACATCACACTCTCCTCCTTTCATCTTGTAGTGATATACGCTTAGGGATAAATCATCACTCATCCATTCATCTTATAGTGATATACGCTTAGGCTAAATCATCACTTATACGTTCATCTAGTCATGATATATGCTTCAGCTATAGGGTTCACACACACATCATTTCTAGGTCACATCTCACCACTACACCTACATTCATCACAACGCATTAGACACAACACACACTACTCGACCATTTCCCGATGACGCACTCTCATTTACGGTTCATTCTTGACTGCTTGAGGGGGAAAAAAATGAACCTCATTGCATACACTTCCATTCACTTGGGGGCATTGGCTCCTATCATTCCATCTTGCATTCCATTCCATCCATCCATAACATATTGCATTGTCTTGGGGGCATTTACTCTTGTTTACTAGTGTTTTACATGATCACTTTACTACACATGTTAGATTGATTTCTTATATGTCATTATCTATACCATCCACACATGTGTGTTCACATCTTTGTTTAGTTTTGATCACAGATACATATATCCTTCACATGCACACATGGATGCTCACCTTCTACCCTTCCTACACTTGGTCATTTGGGGGCATCCACATTCATCTCTCATAGGTGTTATTGTTTCATTTTGTACTTAGCACTTTACATTACTTGGTTATTCATGCTTTTGACATATTGGTTATTTCTCTAACATGCTAATGGGTGTTCCATGTGTAACACTTGTTTTGTAGGATTACATGTTTCCATGACTACTTCTTTTTACTTGTTTGTTACTTGTCTTTGCCATTGTTTGTTTCTTGTATGTGGGCCTTTCCCTATGTTTGGTGTGCACACTTGTTTTTTTGTTTGTGGCCATGATGGCCTTGTGTGTCTTGTGACATCGTGAGTGATGTCCCATGTTTGTGACCCACTTTGTGTGGCTTACTTGTCTTCTTGTGTTTACACTACTATGTTTTGGTAGTTTTTACATTGTCTACGTACTTTACACTTGTTTTCTACATGCATGTGTTTTCATACTAACACTTGTTTTGGCTAGCCATCCTTGTTTGTGTGCATGCCTTGGTTTCTACCAAGCATTCCCTTCCCCTATAGGGGTATAGTTACAGAGTACATGTGGTTGGTCCTCTTTTGGGGCCACATTCTCCTATCAGTGATGTCACATGCACCCCAAAGAGGGGGGCATCATTTGGGGTTTTTCTACATACTAACACAGAGATTCTACACTGGTTTGGTTTAGTTATACATACAATGAGTGGGTTCAGACTAGTCTACAAACCCCATACACAATGATTTTATAGACATGGTGTCCTTAGCATTCTTGGGAAGTAGTTACAGGCTTGAGGTTACAGTGGGTGTGCCTCTCTACACTACTTCATGGCCAATGGCATCGGATCACCCAAAAAAACTAGGATGATACAAAGATCTCTTCACACACATTTTAGGGAAGTAGTTAGAGCTTGGAGGACACAAAACATTTCCTCCCTACACTTCTTCGGCCAGGGTGGCATGAGATCACCCAAAAAAACTCATAGTATAGATATCCTTCTACACTCTCTTTCTCGACATGGATCAGGTGCACATGTTCCATTTACATTTTTCATTTACATTTGCATTTTACATTTTACATGCTTTTTTACATGCATGCATTTTTTACATTGCATTTTTACACATACATACATACATATTTGACTACTTGATCATTTTCTCCTTGCAAGTCCATTGTATGAGAAACAAGCAAGTCAAATTGGGGGCAACAACAACAACAAATAAATAACAACAACAACACTTCAACAACAACACACTTTACTAACCATGTAGGTACATACACACACACATACAACACACACACATTTCCACCCTAGGTTCACTCTCATCACTTTTTCTTTGCATTTTTCATCTTTAGTTTCCATGCTCCTCCATCTTTTTTGTCATTCCATGCTTTGTCTAGTCCTTCGGCATGTTTCTACTACACTCTTCATGGACATCAGTACACATCTCTATCTACTTTATGTTACCAAGCTTTCATCTCACCAACATAAAGTGGGGGAAAAATGTAGTCACAAAATCATGCACTTTAGACATTTATTTATCTCGGTTTCATACTACTATTTAGAAGGTTCTTGAGTGAAGAAAGTACTAATTAACCCCATCTTTTTGGCCATCTTGTTTTATTTTATTTCATCATTACCACCCCTTTTCAGCCACATGCCCAGTCTATTTCGGCCATTTCCCATCATTTTAGCCTCGATTGGGGTGCCAGCTAGTACTTGGGGGCCTGCCCCTGGGTTCCCTAGTCCCACCAGGGGCTGCCCAGATCCTTTTCACACTTTCCACCACTTTTTGGGCTCTTTCTAGCCATTTGACATCTTTATTTTTCTTGTGGTCAACCTTTTTAGGGTTAATTATGAAATTAGATCAAGAGAAACCCTATAAATATAAAGTTATGAGACCATAATGAGGGACCTAACATCACTTACTACTATCACTCCATCTAGAGTTGCATCCATCTATTGCATTGGAGATCACTTGCATCCACATAGCTCCATCATCAAGGCTAGGACATCTGCATCACACTTCATAGGGGGAGGGATTCTATTCTATTCCATGCACACATTCTATTACATTTTCTACACATAGTTATTACTCTCACTACTTCACAAAGTGTGACTGACACAAGAGCAACCTAGGGCATGTTCACACACACTTGCACATAGAACTACATCAAGTTTGAGATGTAGTGTAACACTCAGTTAGTAAGTCCACCATTGTGGCCACTTGAGGACAATCCGACCCCTTCATATGCATTATTATTTTTAGGGTTTGATGTTGTTTTGGGGTCTTGCGGTCTTTTATTCATCTTGGAGTATTGAAACATTCAACATAAGACAACAAGTTGATGCGATGACACACAACGAGGGTTTTGGACCACCTTCCGACCTGTAAAAACCAGTTTTAGAGCTTTTACATAGACCAGGGTGCCCTAGATTGCATACCTAAGCACCCTTAGGTGCCCTAGTCCTCTTATAGGTGCCCCAGTCTAGACTAGAATAGTCTAGATCCACTCTTTTTGGGACTTATCACATAGTCATTCATACTCCTAATTTTTCCAGTCACCTCTGCGACACTCTCCGATAGTCATCTGTTATTAGCTGAGTTCTTTCCTCACTCTCTTTTTACACATTAGGGTTAGCATTTCCTTTTGCATAGTTGTTTAGCTTGCTTGCACACTTCTTTACTTGCATTTATTTACTTTATTTATAATTGTTCATAGCTTAGATTACATTTCTAACATATTTTTATGTTCCAAAATCCCCCACAATAAATATTAATGGGGTAAAGTATTTAATTCTAATGTTACCCTTATAAATAATAAAAGGGTAAAGTAAGTGATAAATATTTATGTAAAAGAACATAGTAAAAATTCAAGAGACATTGATGTGGGTAAAGACTTGATAAGGGGTGTATTGTAATTGTGAATTAATTATGTAAAAAAATAAATTAAATTCATTTAAGGTATGTAACATGGTGTGTGAAGTTACAACAAACCCTTGAATATTATAAAAGGGGCTCCTCGATGGGTATAATGGGGGATATTGATATATTTTGGAATGAATCAAAAGGAAATCATTGAAACGCCAACCTTCGAGGTGTGAAGTAGAAAACAAGTACCTTGTGATTGAGAAGGGATACATAGGGTGCATCTAACTGGATTCCGCCCGACCATTTCCTTTAGGGTAATAATTTGAGGCGTGAGCCAAAGTTATCCCATATTCATAGCAAACTAATAACTTCTCGCGAGGAGAAGTTAGAAGCATTATCAAAGCAACAATTTTTTTGGAACGCATGAACTAAGTCGACAATGATATTTTCTTTAATGAAATTGCAAACCACCTCAGAAGTGGCATGCTTGATAGGTATGGCTTCCACCCACTTGGTGAAGTAATCCGTTGCTGTAAGGACATAGCTATGTCCGGAACTTGATTGAGGATTGAGTGCACCAATAAAATCAATTCCCCATTGCCTGAATGGTTCGTTGACAATAACCGGCCTTAGGGGAAAGGCAACCAACTTGGGCTTGCCGACGAATTGCTGGCAAGGTTCACACTTTGCTACCCGGTGGTCATGTATCTTGGAAGAGCGTCAGCCAATAGTACCTGGCTCGGATGATCTTATGTGCTGCATCACGGAGGAAGAGAAATGACCCCACCAGGCTGAATTATGAAAACTTTCGAGTAACTTTACCTGTTGTGGTTTGTCAACACATCGCAAAAAGACACCATCTATCCCACGTTTATATAAACCGTCATCCCAGATGACATATTTAGCTGCTCTAAGCTTTATAGTGCGCTTCTCCTTTGCAGTTAGGTACATTGGGCATTCACCGTAGGTGAGGAAGAAAGCGATATCGGAATACCATTCATCACTAGTCGCAACAAATAGGACCAGAGGCAGCGAATCGGGTTTTCCAGCCGGTCCTGTGCTTCATCGGTGTAGTCACTCCTTTCCTCAGGGCTTTCTGAATCTTTGTTTTCAGCCATAAGCTGACATAGGCCCTTGCCCCTTACCAGCTTGGTTGGTTTAATATCTAGGTCATACTCCTGGACCTTTGCGATCCAATTTCCTTGCAAGCTTCCTAACTCCTGTTGAGTTAGAATTGATTTCACCGCCGTGTCAGGGACCAGCACCACCGTATGAGAGTTTAGAATGTAATACCTAAAATTCTTCACTGCTTTGACAACGGCGAAGGCATGCTTTTCCAGTTGAGACATTTTTAGTTCGTGAGGCTTGAGGGGAGAGCTCATGAACGCAATCGGAGATTCAACATCCTCCGAATTCTTTTGCATCAAGATTGTGGACACAGTATGCTCAGATGCGTAACTATACATGATGAAGTCCTTGGAGAAATTGGGACATACCAGGATTGGTGCATGAGAAACGGAAGCTTTTATTTCTTGAAACAACCTTTTCCCTTCTTTGCTCCATCTGAAAGTTGGTGACCCCTTCATCATGTTCAATATGTGACGAGTCTTTTCAGCAAAGTCAGGAACAAAACGCCTGAGAAAGTTCACCTTTCCGAAGAAAGAATGAACACCAGTCTTGCTTGTAGGCAGAGTAAGGCTTTGAATAGCCTTAACTCTTTCGGTATCTATATTTGTTCCTACTTTGCTAACCACATGCCCTAGAACTTCCTTCCGTGACTCCCAAAACAAACTTTTTTTTTGGGTTTAGGGAGATCCCATGTTCTCGGCACTTGGCCAATACTTGCTCCAAATGATCACAATGATCATTTCGTTGTTTAGAGAACATGGTTAAGTCATCTAGATAAACCACAATGACTTTCCCCATCATACCTTTGAATGCAAAATCCATGGCCCATCTTTGAAAAGTGGCGCGGCGATTAGTTAGGCCAAAAGGCATCCTGCTGTAGGCAAATGTACCCCAGGGAGTAGTGAATGCTGTTTTAAATTGATCTTCAGGCGAAACCTCAATCTGGTTGTAGCCTGAAAAACCATCAAGCATGGACAGCATCTCTGATCCAGTTACTGCTTGCAGAACTTGATCCATTATCGGAAGTGGGTAGTTGTCTTTCAAGGAAGCCTGATTCAAATTGCGAAAGTCTACGCATATGCGTATCTCACCATTTTCTTGCGTACTGGCACAATATTTGCTACCCAAGTACTGTGATGGATAGGAAAGATGATTCTCGCATCCAGCATCTTCTGAATTTCGGCCTGGATAGTACCCGAGATCTTAGGATTATAGTGCCTCTGCTTCTGGCGAAAGGCTTTGACATCTTCTTTCAACGGGATGTCATGCTGAACGTCCTTTGGCTTAAAAGACTTTAGATTGGCATAGGACCATGCCAACACATCCATATATTTCTTCAGCAACTTGACAAATTTCCGCTTCTCCTCAGGCGTGCAACATTTGCCAATGTTCACAAATTGTGGGTGCTCTACCGAACCTATATTGACCGGTTCGGTTTCTGGGGATGAGTCAGGGTTATCTCGCCTCTTCTTTTTCACAAAACGGTCATGCCTGTCGAACAACCACTCCAGAGAAACCAGGCCCTTTGGGATTTTATTTCCTTTGAGCTGACATATGCCGTCGTTCCCTTCAGATTCATCGTCTTGATCGGTGACTGATTCACGGCAAGTGGAAGTAGATCCTTCAAAGTGCAATTCTTTAAAATTTTCCGCCTTCTCTAGAAAGGCAATGAGTTGATTATCGTCGTTGAATACTTGCCAGTGCTGAGAATTATCTGGCACGCTCGGGCGGAAAACCACCTCAATGGTGTATTTGTTTGTTTTCAAACCTGGGTGAGGAGCATGAGGGATGCTGAAACAGCCAATGAATCGGCCATGTCATTTTGGGCTCTTGGAATGGATTCAATTGAAAAGGCATCAAACTCTTCAATGTTTGTCCCATACCGCATTACGGTAATGCACGAGCCTTTCATTCTTCACTTGGTAAATCCTTTTAACTTGATTCACAACTAGCTCGCATCGCCCTTGCACTTTGATTCTTAATCCCTCTTTCTTTTGCGGCTTGCATGCCAAGTAACAAAGATTCATACTCAGCGGTATTATTTGTGTTAAAAAACTGCAACTTGAAAGAGAGAGGAATGACTTCTTCCTCGGGAGATATTAGCACGGCTCCGGCGCCACATCTGCTGGTTGCCTGCCATCAAACTGTAAGGTCCAGATCTTATTAAGATCTCCTTCTTGAATGAGAACAACCATTTTATCAGACTCGGTAGACAAGAAATAGTTCCCCATCACTGATGATTCAAAAAGGATTTGGGCTTTGGGGTCCTCAGAGCTCATAACCAAGTACTTCTTTTGTGATTTCGGCTCCAAAGTCTACATTACACCTTTGACGGGAATTCTAGCTTTAGACCATCCATATGAATTTCCCCACCAACTTCATTGCAAAAGCTTCTTCCTAGCAAAATTCCGTGGTAATTTCCGAAATGTCGGCAATGAGAAGCTGTCATCTTTACTCTCTTCTCTGGGAATGCCGCAAACGCAAATTGTGCGTCTTTGATTTGGCCAATCAACGAAACCTGCTTGGTTTCCAAGGAATAACATCTGCCAAAAGGCTTGGTAAGAGTGAGGCCCAAAGCATGGGCGACTTTTTCCGGCATGACGTTATCAGAAGCCGGAATCAATTATGCAGTTACTCAACTTGTGACCATTGATTAGGAGGGAGAGATAGAAAGGCTCTATCTTGCCTGATGCAGATGTTGAAGCAACATTTATGTGGGATTCAGGGGGAGTGGAAAGGATTCCTTTTGGGGAAACCTGCTTAGATACAACAACTTGACTTTGAATATACTTGGTCAATCTTACAAGCTGTTCGGGATTTGACTGAAGATACTCAGCTTCAGACATTTGGATCTTGGTCTTTTTTGCATGATCTATGATATCAAATGCGGCCAAGGGTTGCGTTGGTGAAGGAATGAGTCCCTCACTTCGATGGTGGAATAGGATTACTGGTCTTGGTAGGAACATGAGAGGACTGATTTGGAGGAGAGATGGGGGGAAAGGATTTCCTTGTAAAAGATTTTCCAGGGAGTTGAGTAGGAAGAGGATTACCTCTTTTAGCAATGATCGGAGGTGCGTTTGACACGGCCTTCTCCTGCTGGACATGGGCAGAAACTTCCACTTCTTTTCCTTGCGGCGAGTAAAAATAGCGCATGATGGTATCACTTGCATATCCACAGGTACCCTCTTCTTCATCGATTCTTCCTCATCAAATTCCATATACCCGATAGTAGAGTCGCCAGTCGGTTCACGAAATCTTGATCATCTTCACCACGAGACAAGGTTCTTCATAATACTGCTCTTCTTCTTCGATTTCGGCCAAAGCGTTGACCGGAGGAGCCTCAAGCGCCATTCGCGGAGCAGTTGCGGGTAAGCGCGGCCTTTGTGAAACATTGTTAGGAGCAGAAATTCCTCAAGTAGAATATCCCGGTATGAGGAACTGGGGGAGGCCTGGGCCAACTGCTTCTTTAATGCAAGCAAGTCATTCACCATCTTTTGAAAGGCTGGATCAGACGAAGTAGTGGGTGAAGGGCCCAAAGATTTAGGCTTGGATGATTCCTTTTTCAATTCGCCAGATATTATCAAATTATCTTCTATTCGAATGGCAGCGGCTTGGGTGAGAATCAAGGTGGCCACTCGTTCTTGAAGGAGCAAGAAACTAACTTTCGAGCTCATAGCGTTTACGAAGAAACACTTTTGATTTTCCGGTGTTGGAAGCATGGCAACAGGGACACGATTGATTAATGCATTGAACCTAGTGATAAAATCGTGCATGGTTTCATTTGCCTCCTTCTTCAGGTGAGTGATCCGTGATAATAATGCAAATGCATCTTCTGAAGGTTTGTACCTATCTTCAAAAGCATCTCGTAAGGTGGCCCAACTCGTAATAGATCCGGCCGGCAAATGCTGAAACCATTCAGCTGCGGGCCCTTGTAGAGTTTCCAGAAAAAGGCGAACCGACACATCCTCGTGAGTTACATCCAGGATACTGCATGACATAATGAATGCAGATATGTGGGAATCCATGCTTTGATTTCCGCTCCCGTCAAATTTAGGAAAATTCTTTCGGTTTCCGTGAGGGAGTGCGTGAACTGGATGTGGTAAAGCCAAGGGACCCATAGCATTTCCCCATGGTACCGCCATTTGAAAAGCCGGAAAAAGAACACGAGCTGGAAGCACGGTTCCACTGAGCAGCAAGGCACTACAAAGGGATGTGGATGCCCCTTGCGAAAGATTTTCCTCCGTGGAGGTGAGACACTCCTGGATGACCAGGTTGGTCGAGCTTAGCGTTGAAAAATGTGCCGGTGTTACACTAAAATTGTGCCTTTGAAGCAGATCGAAAGTAGGATCGACTTCTCCACGGGCTTTCCTGCTACGAGTAAAGGGTTCACCTGCCAGTGTGTCTTTCCGATCTGCGATTTTGTAGCGCGATTCAAACTTTCTTTTTGGTTGTACTTGCTGATTTTCTGGCTTTTCTGACAAAAACCAGCAGCATGTACTTTTCTAAATATTTAAAAACTATCCTCTTCAGAAAACCGATTGCGGTTAATGACAAATAACAGCGAGGATAAAATCGGCAGAGATGATTAGTAAGCTGATTTTCGGATCTAATTTTGACTTTTTCAAAGGGTTTCAAACTTTTGGCAAACAGTCAAAAACTCAGATCTATGGCAAAAACTGATTTTTATAAAAACTCAGCGAACTAAAGGTCTCCAACTAGGCCAGATCTATGGATCTCAGAAGAAAATTTTTTAATTTGAGTTACTTTTGCAAAATTTTGGATTTTTGACAAAATGTGCAGATTTGCAAACAGGCAGCAACTTTCTTATTTTTCTGATTTTCTATCCTACCACCATCATAGATCTGATAGATCTATTCGATCCCAATGGAGTTGCAAAAAATGTTGGTCCGAAAATCATGCCAAGCTTGGGCGAGATCTATGGATAAACGAGCCAACGGTGTGTAGGGCATAGCCCCTCTTTGAGTCGTGCAAAGCGGCCCGGTTTATTGCTATTCTACCAGCAGGAATCAGTGCAAGTCTCACAAATTCTACCTTCAGGGGTTTGGGATCTCATCCCAGTAGGGGTGCTTCCAATTGTGAAAAGAAAGGAAAGGAAGAGGGGATGAAGAAAGAGCAGATCTGAAGGGAGAAAAGAAATGAATTCCAAAGCAGAAAGGTCAGAAGGTTTATGTTTTGGGATTGGTAGTAAACAGAGCCAAACCTACTTGCATAAACGAGCAAAGCAATACTGATGATAAATAAATGACAATAAAACAAAAGCAGATCCAACAGAATAAACACAGATCTAACTTAAGAAAGATCTAATGCACATAACACATGTATTCAGCACAAAGTCTAAATATTGTATTAATATTTTTCTTCTGTTACAAAAAGCTCAAAGTCTTTTTCTCACTTCTATTTTTCATCTGAAAGATATTCATCCATCCATAATACAACAAGTATTGGGGTATTTATAGAAGAAGAAGAGAAAAGAAGGCAAAAAGGAGCCAACAACTTATTTACAAAGATATTTACAAAATATCTAAAAGTCATGTTGACTTTTTACAACTTGATGGATGACATCATCCCATGATGCAACATGGATGATGTCATCATTTGTATCAACATACTTCAGATATTCTCGAAAAGAAAGCCGAAGAAGAGAGAGAAGAAGAAGAAGAAGAAGAAGAAGAAGAAGCTACTCGTCGTCGTCATCCTGCGGCCGAAAGGGGGTGGACTGCTTTTGTTGTTGCTCAGGTGACGAGATATGGAATTGAGAGCGGTATTCCATAAACTTGTTGATCATTGGCCTAGGCGATCACGGGAAGGATCCTTGTGCCTATCACTGATCGCCTCACAAGTCTCCCGCTCATCTATGAGTTTCTCGGGGAGCTTGGAGTAGTCTTTTTCCGCCTCAATGAGTAGCCCAATGAAGTCTCGGCAGGCCAGCAGGTTGTTGATAGACTCTGCGTCAAAAGTGACCTCTGGCCCTATGCCTTGAGAAATGATCTCTTTGAAGATCTGAATGGTCTCCTCAGCTTTTCTTAAAGTAAAGGAAGGAGTAAGTAACCCTGGCGACATGTTAAGAATGATTCGTTCCATTTGGTGCATCGCGTCCAGGGCTTCTTCCTTTACTTTGTCAATCTTTTCCAAGACAAATTCTAGCTGATCCACCCGGTAGTCCAGAGTGGACATGATTTTGTTGAGGGCCCTGGGATGGCCGAAGACGCCGAACTTAACCAGATCTTCGACTGAACAGTCGAACATTTGTTGGAAGGTCTCGTGCTGCAGTCTAGCATGTTCCAGCTCTTCTGATATGGGCCCCGCTAATGCTTGGAGCTCTTTATTCACCTTATTGATGTTCAAATACAAGTTAGAGAACTCGGCGATTACTTTTTCACTGTCTTTGATGATTTGGCTCCTCCAAGCGGAAACGGCCATACCCTGCTCACCGATTTTCGCGTACTCATTAATTTTCTCTGGTGAGAAGCTCGAAGTCTCGGCGGCGATTGTGGGAGCCTACTACCCATCTTCTGTAAGGCTTGGAGCAGATATTTGTTTTGCTCTTTCAATTGCCTTTTCTCTTCTTTTGTCTTTTGAAGCTTCTTGCAGAGGGCGTCAACTGCAGAAAGGGCTTCCCCCTGAAGGCTTTCAGAAGATGTCCCCATTGTGACTTGGGTCACAGTAAAATCTGTCGGAGACAGATCTTTTTTCTCCTTGAGGGGATTGGGATACGCGATCTCCATAACCCTCTCTCCCGCAGCACTTTGAGAGAAGCGTGTGACGGGCTTCTGCTTCTTTGCCCCCTTAGATGGGATTACAGAAAAGTCCATCGGAGCGATGGGAACTTTCCTTTTTCTGCTGACTTAGCTGCTGGGAGATCCAGGCTGGACCTATGGGAGAAGGGCCGGAAATGGAAAAGGGGGCAGCTACAGTAGTGGAGGGGAAAAATGTGGAGACACGTGGAGGCGGCATGGAGAGAATAGCCGAAGAAGTGCCCACGGGAGGAAGGGAAACTGCAGCTGCGGAAGACATAGGAAGGGAAGGGAGCTCAGAGATGAGGGAAGAAATGGAGGAGGAAAGATCCACAAGGGAAGAGAAGATAGACGAAGAAGCGGGGAGGAGTAGAAGAAGGGGAGAGGACACGACCAAAGGGATGGTCACTTGAGTCACTCGAGGAGGGGAAGGAAGAGAAGAAGAAGGGATAGAAGGACCTCGGTTGTTGTAGCAATGCCGACATCCTGAGTGGATGGGCCTATTGGAACATCCTCTTCTACTTCTTTCTCTGGCGAAGCCAGAGTTATAACCTGTTCGGGTGCCGTGGAAGGAGGACTTGCTGGAGCTTCTTCCTGAGTGGCGCTGGATTCACCTTCTACGCCTTTGCCCTTGCCTTTAGGCTGCTGTTTGGATCGAGGAGGTGCGTTACCCAATGGGGAGGTTGTGAAATCAACCCCGAGGTAGATTAACCCGTTCATCCGGCACCAATGCTCTGTTCTGCGCAGAGTCTCCTTAACCCTCTCCTCAATCGTCTGAGGTGCCTTAGTTCTATCAATAGCTGGAAAAGGCCAATTGTCCCCATCCGTGTTAGTATATACTTGGTCTATTTCATCTTCCGTAGTCTGGAAGCCTTTGGGGACAATTGCTACCCCATATTGGATGATTTCTGCCAAGGCTAAGCGAGAATGATCCTTTCTCCTGAGCTCAACCTCATGGATGATGTCGATGTAGATGTCCTCGATCTGGGGGACATGGATTGGATCAAGTTTCGCCCTTGGCAGACAATTCCTTGGGTCGAAGGTAGGCCTGGCCGGAAATCATGTCTCAAATTAAGCAGCTCCAGCTCTGCGAACATGTCCTTTGCCTTGTGGTGGGTAAGGCATGTATATCGGCCTACTGTGAGGGGGAAAGGAGTTCCACCCTTCTTTCTTTTGAGGCACTTCTCGTGATATGTGATCAGCTGTCTTGACTCAGCCAAAATCAGCTTAGGCCCAGCATACCTCGGCAGTCTGGTCGGCTCTCCCAAGAAGTTGGCTGCCCTCAGATAGGTGAATGTGGGAAACTGGGTGAACAAGGCCCCCCATTTCTCAGTAGCTGCCACTATGCTTTTGGTCGTGCGACCGTAAGTCATATTCGGCCTCAACAGGCAGATGATGTGATAGAAAAACACATCATTAATCTTTGTGAACTGAGAGATGCTATTCTCCAGCCTCAATTCTGGGTAGTACTCATATATTTTGACCTGGGGCCAAACTCCACTTCGCATCAGGCCTGGGTAGTCTCTCTCTGATGCTGCAGCGTAGACAACATAGGAGTTCATATAGAATCTTCCCGTTGTAAGAAATTGTTGAAGCTGTTCAGAGATTGTGCTGCTTATTATTTCTCCCCAGCAAAAGCGCTGATCGGGCACGTTCTTGTTCATGGTCTCTAAGTATCGCAGCATCCATTTATGGAAAAAGTGGGCGTCAGGAAGCCCAAACACTCTGCTCAGGAATGTGATAGTGTCGCTGAGCTCCTCTGAGAAGTCGCTGCGGTGGATGGTTTGAGGCCATCGGGTCACCACCTTTTTATTTTTCAAATAGACCTCATTCATCAGCTGCATACACTGATCTTCGTTATCATCCCAGGCCTTAATACAATCCTCTCGGCTGACGGCCACAAAGTGCCGGTGATGAGGGATGCCGAGTATTATTTCGAAGTGGCGGGCAGTGAGGTTAATGATGACCTCGCCCTTGTCATTCACGACACACCTTGTGTCCTTGTTGTAGCACCGGGCGATCACCATCATGAATTCATTGTTGATGGTGCTGACTGGGATTCCCCCAGGTGAAGTGTAGGGCACTGCCTATCAGTTTGTCCATCCATGGACTTCTCGTTACCTTCTGAGTTCTGACCCAGAATTCCTCCATATCAATGTGACCCAACTCTGAGTCCCTGATATCTAGGTCGCATTCGGCCTGGGAGTCAGGCATTCTGACTCTCTGATACTTGTATTTCATCTCTTCTTCTGTAAGTTTGGCCTTGCCTTTGGATTTGGTAGGTCTCCTGCTTGATGTAGACATATGTTCTTTTGAGCTTAGTTGCTGATCTGCACGAAGAAGAAGCGAGACCCAATCCAAAAAGGTTGTATTAGCCATTTGATCTTCCATTGAAATGTTAACAGAAGAAAGAGTTAGTGATTTTGAGGCTCAGGGCGCAGGGCGCATGAAAGCTGCAGCTTACAGGGCTAAATAGGTAAGGCGCACAGAAAAGAGGTGTTGCAAAGGTTAAATCAGCGCCAAAGGTTTTAAAGGGCGCATGGAGATTTGGTGTTACATAGAGACAGGATGCGCCAAAGGCGCATAGATTTTTCATGTTGCATGGGGATTTGGTGCGCCCTTTGGCGCATGTATGGTTTGTGTAACATGAACTTTTCGTGCGCCAAAGGCAGCTTGGCGTGGCGCACGGAGGGTTTACATGACATGAATGTTTTTGTGATGAGGAAAGCGCCTGCGCTTTTATAACTTCATACTTGGCGCAGATTAAGCTGGTGTTGCGCAGATGCGGGGTGCGCCAAAGGGGCGCATGTTTATGCGATGCAACAAGGAAGGTTGGTGCGCCAAAGAGGGCGCAAGGCTAGCGCTTGCAGCATGTGAAGGAGGCGCGCCTTGGGGCAAAGTTTTGATGCAACAGGCATGATGGGTGCGCCATTGGCGCGGATTTTATTCATGTTGCGAGGGACGGATGCGCGAGATGTTGCGAGGAAAAAAGGAGTCTTCTTTTTCTCCATTTCTCTCTCTTCTTTTGCAGGGTTATTTGGGAAATAAAATGGTTTAATCAAAAGGGATTAAAACCATGCTTTTTAGAACAACTTCCCTACCAGCAGATCTGGAAAGAGGGGGAGGAAAATGGAAAGATAGCAAAGGGGGGCTAGATCAATATTTCAATATTTCCAAACTAAAACCAGACCACCAAGCACACAAAGAACCAAAAACGTAAAACGCATGAGAGAGATAAGAACCTCTTACCGGATAAATAGTAAAAACGTGCACACGGGTCCACAACGCGTTGAAAACGACAGGGCAGGTGCTGGCAGGCTCAGAGAATAGAAATCACGTGTTTTGCGTCTGGTGATAATGACATTTGTGGGCGCGCAAATACATATATATATATATATATAGTCAGCAATAAATGCGCCACCAACTTTGCAAAGGGCGCATGAAAGTTGCTGTCGACATAGAAAAGCATGCGCCCTTTGGTGCACCAAAGCGTATGACAACACGGTGTTACACGCATCCTTTGCGCACCAAAGAAGTGTGTCGACATGATTATGCGCGCCTTTGGCGCACCAAAAGAGGCAACAAAGGGTTGCTTGACACGAAGGCGCATGTGCCACAAAAGCGCACACGCGGGAAGACTCAACATATCAAGGCGCACCAAAAGGAGTGTTGACACAATAAAATACGCACCAAAGGTTTTAAAGGGGTGCACCAAAAAGTGATGTTACATAGCAATTCCATGCGCCCAACCAAAAAGACCAAAAAGACTAAGTTCGGAAAACCAGATTTCCCTAGGAAAAGGGATTTTGCAACGTTAGAACGCAAGGATCCCTAATGAGGGATCGGGACAAAATTTTCGGTATGGTTATTGACCAACGTCGGTCAGGTGGGATTTCCTAGGTTTACTAAACTAGGGAGATCCTCTTGATTTTCTAGGATCTCATGTCGTTAACATGTGGATTAGACTAGAAGCGTCTTGTACGCATGTGGGAATGTGGTTAGAGAGAATGTAGGCATTGATTTTTAGGGTTTGGGTAAGTCTTAGTTAGTTATGGCAACTTACTAAGAATAGGTCTTAGGGTGAGTTGGCTTGATGAGGTGTCTAGGTGAGGTGTATGTGTGGATATTATCTAAATTAAGATATTTAAATAATAAATATGGTGAGGATAATGAATTAATTTAA
The DNA here is from genome assembly GCA_018340775.1 of Taxus wallichiana var. yunnanensis. Classification (NCBI taxonomy): domain Eukaryota; kingdom Viridiplantae; phylum Streptophyta; class Pinopsida; order Cupressales; family Taxaceae; genus Taxus; species Taxus wallichiana. The sequence goes on along the minus strand of CM031240.1, from coordinate 817,957,593 downwards.
TTAGATTAATTAAATTAATATTAGTGAGGTGAAGGGGGCCATGGCTAGGTGAATGTGATGAAGGTGTTTATTTGTCGAGGGACCAAAGGGGAGTGTGACCTAATTTTAGTGTCTACATTTTGCCCCTTTTTGTTGTGTAGCTTGTATTGGTAAGCGACGTTAAAAAAAATAAGATGTGGTTACCCCATGTGTGGGTGAAGGTGATCCCCCTCAAACCAAGAACTGACAAGGATGAAGGCAGAATTGGTGAGTGGTTTGATAAAAGGTAAATGTGAGAAAGGGGAAGGTGGTTAACGGGGAAAAAAGGTTAAAGGTCTACGCGGGCAATCTAGGTAATGGGTCAGGGTCAAAGGTAGTAATAGTCAAACACACACACATGTATAAACTGCAGCACGCTACCGGGGCTAAAGAGTAGGAAAACTCTACATCATCTAAGGTCAATAGGTTTATCCAAACAAGGGTGAAGTGATTCGATATCCAGGTGTAGGATATGGTCAGAAGCACAACGTAGTTTAGGTACAGCAGGAATGTTTAGGTATGTTCCGGTACACCAAAGGTAGGGTCAGGATAAATGGTCATGGAAATAGGCTAGGTAAGGTCATTAGGTCAATCAACATGGAGTAATGTCTGCAAGGTATAGCGAACACATGAGGTCAAAGGTCACTAGCGATGGTCAGGGCCAAAAATCTAGGTCACGGCACGGGTAAGGCCGAGGGATGGGTAAAATAAGGAGTCCCCAAAGGAAGAAAAAGGTAGGTAGTAAATGATGAGGTCAAGAGGGTGAGGTAAATAGTCATGGTAAAGGGTAGGTGAGGTAGCTAGTTAGGGTAAAGGCTAAAGGGGAGGTGTGGAAAAAAAAGGATTATAGGTGGGGTAATAGGGTAAAATGTTGAATTGGGGCAAGAGAGGGTGACCGATGCCGGTCAAGGGTAACTGACGCCGGTATAGGGCAACCGACCATGGTAAGGTAGGGCACAAGACCGATGTCGGTAAAGGAAAACTAGTGTCGGTTAGGTTGGGTTTGTTATAAAAACAAAAAATCCATGTTTTTATTATTCATTTGTCATATTGCGATTTGAGAAAATGACAAAAGAGAGAGAAAAGAGAAAGAAGTGTCCAGACGAAATGGAGCATTGAGTTGGTAGTGTGAACAGCGGGTGATTGGTTGGTGAGAAGCGGGTCCACAAGATCAGTGCAGTGATTTGATTTGGTTGCGGGTAGTGATTTGGTGATGGCAGAGGCTAGAGAGGGATCGGGTGGGCCACCAGAAGTAGCATGAGATGTGCCACCGAGACGACGGCAAGCACGATGAGGTAAGCATCCAACTCTAGTTGTAGTTTGTTAAATAGATTAGGTGATTTACAAATTGTGGTTGTAGTTTTGGTTTTTGGTTTTGGGGTGGGGAAAAGAATAAAATTTGGGAATGGGGGAAAAGTGGGTAAAATAGGAATGGGGAGGGAAATAAATGGGAGAGGAGGGGATGGGATGAGGTCAAGGGAGGATTAGGTAATTTTTAGGTGGGTAAAAGGGGTGAGGGGGGAGGTTTTGAGAAAAGGGGTTTTGGGAGCGCGTGTTTTTAACATGAAAATGAACGGCATTGGTCAAGTGTGGCTGGCGTCGGTAAGGTTGAACTAGTATCGGTCACCAAATAGGTGACCGATGCCGGTAAAGGGGTGACCGGGGTCGGTTAAAGGGAACCGACACCGGTCGGGTTTTGGGGAACAAGGGTCCAAAAGTGATGTGGGCTAGGTGGTTGAGATGGGTAGGGTGAAAATAGGGTGTGGGAAAATGATAATAGGTGAGTATGGGTATGATAAATGTAGATTAATGTTTTGTTTGTATTGGATGCAAGGGAGAGATCAGCTATGCATGTGGGACGGTTCCGTTCCACCCTACTGTGATAGTGCATGGTGCAGCGACCCCTGAGGAGCTGCAACATGTGGAGGTGGTTGGCTTGAGTGGAGTCTGGCGATACCGACATGTAGTTTGGTAGCCTAGTTTGATGGTCGTGCTCATCGATAGATGGGATTCCGTGACCAACATGTTCCACCTACCGATGGGTGAGATCACTTGTCACCCTGGAGGACATGTTCAAGATTCTACGACTACCCATATTGGGTACACAGGTCTACTCTATCTCCTCTGAGGCCTCAAAGGAGCTGATGTTGACGGTGTTTGGTGAGGGGATGGCCAAGCTGACATTCCATAGTGCTAGCATTTGATATGGAGAGATGTACCTAGCCCATCTAGAGGAGACAAGGCTAGTGGTTCTTTTGATGGAGGTAGTGTGCTGCTTCACACTTCCCGATGCAGAGGGTGGACATTTTCCCCGATCGTTGATGGGGTACTCCACGACATGATGATAGAGGAGACCCACTTTTCCTAGGTGCCAACATTCTTGGTGCAGTTATACAGAGAGTTATGGGCATATGGGCGGTTGTGCAGGTTCAGCCTATGTTGTACCTTCTTACTACACTATTGGGCTTATGAGCACATAGCTTGTGTGCGGCCAGTAGGGATGCCCCTGAGTTGATGCATTCCCACCAGATTTGTGTGGGTGGGGTATAGGTGATGGGTGCCAGCTATTGGGGAGTGGAGATCGGCAGAGCCCACATGATGTGGCCTATTTTTGGTGGTTGTTGGAGGGGTTGTCCAGAGTGGAAATTATATGGAGGCCATATGTGGGATTCCCCTCATATAGGCATATGCATGAGGAGTTAGCTAAGCTCCAGCTTTTGAGATGGATACAGGGTCATTTGTGCTTTGGGAGCACATGAGATGATCTCGGTGGACGAGTCAGTTAAAATTTGGGCTATTATAGGATGTACCTCCATCCTTTCCCACATATCGGAGAGATGATGTGGAGAGGCCCTTACCTCTACCACAACCTGATAGTGCCTACGAGGTAGGAGGATTAGGCAGCACTGGACCGGTGATAGATAATGCCGGGTACACGAGATAGGTATAGATAGTGGTGGGTGGCTCATTTATGAGCCATACCACCCCGACCAGGGCAGCCGAGATCTAGCCACCATCACGGTGTAGAGAGACGCCCTACAAGGGTAGGTGGCTACTTTGATTACCTAGTTAGGTATAGTGCGAGACATACACAATTGGAGAGCTAGGAAGCAGGTAGTTGAGCTACATGTATAGTGGCTAATCTGCGAGCCCGATGGTGGCAGGTGGAGGGGATGGAGATGGAGAGGAGGGTGATGGTTAGGTGGTGGCCTTACAGGCACAGGTGGTAGGTTTACAGGGCCAGTTGGCCACAAACCGAGGCATAGATTAGGGTATTACGAGGCCCAAATATAGGCACATGGGTAGGGGCACCACCACCACGAGGCACCGGGATCGGGTCCTAGTTCACAGCAAGAGCGGGATAGGGTCTCCGAGATAGGTATATGGCTAAGACCTATGGGACCACCACAAACCATGCCTATATCTAGGTTACAGGATGCCCTAGGTGAGGCCGAGATCTACCAGGACCAAATGATGGTGGTTAGGATAGAATTTCTATCCTATGGAAGAGTACCAAACACAAGGCATCAAGTGAGAGGATGAGATCCCGCACTCACAGTGTGGAGAGCACGAGGGCATCGAGCTTTGAGGCTAGAAGCGAGGAGAGGCTACTGAAGCACAAGACTAGTTCCAGGTGAGGGACGGCAAATAGGGACCCAGGAGGTAGAGGGTACAGGTGATACAAAGATGGAGGACATTTGCCAAGATGCCTGATATGGGGCTTTTGATATTTGATGTATGATAGTCATTTTTTGATATATACCGGCTTGCGTGCCGAGAGATAGTTGTATTTTTGATCACATACCAGCCATGCGTATTGAAAGATAACGAGGATGTATGAGAGGTTTTGTATATTTTGAGCATATCCTAGCTTTGCATGCTTTGAAGAGATTTTGTATTGTTTCATTATTTTAGTGTATATGAGACCACCTGCGTGCTGAGACATTTTGTATTGAGTATCGGCCTGCGTGCCGATGATTTTGAGATGATGGACATGATGAGATATCCATGTATATTGTATTGAGATACACATTTATTTATATGATGAGATACATGAGATTCTTGATTTGTTGATGTTTGATGAGACTTTCGATTTATTGGTGCGTTGATGAGATTTTTGATTTGTTGTTTTGATATGGATGGAAATTAGGTGAGTTAGGCATGATGGAGTCAGGTTGGTTTAGGCATGGATCGAGTCAGGTCTAGTTTAGGCATGGATCGAGTTAGGTCTTAGGCATGGATTGAGTTAGGTCTTAGGCATGGATTGAGTCAGGTTGGATTAGGCATGGTTGAGTTAGGTTGGTTTAGGCATGGATCGAGTCAAGTTGGTTTAGGCATGGTTGAGTCAGGTTGGTTTAGGCATGGTTGAGTCAGGTTGGTTTAGGCATGGTTGAGTCAGGTTTTAAGGCATGGTTGAGTTCAAAGTAGGTGAAGTTGTGAGTTATTATTTTGTGTAATGAATGATAATATGGGTCATATGTGAGATGTGGTATAATCTATGCATAATGATGATAGTGAAATGGTAGGCATAATAAATGTGTGTTGTGATGAGGATTAAAATATGAAGCAACGTGTTATGTATGTGGTTTAATTTTCAAAGTTGGATATAAAAGGGAAACTAAGTAGGGTATGATGTAATGTGAGGAAGATGAAAGATGAATTGTTTAGGGTAGAGAGTGGCCGAGCTAACCTCCAAGGGCCCCATGCCCTCGAGTGCTGCCTACATAGTCCCAGTGAAAAGGGACCTCAGGCCGATGTAGTTCTCCCATAAGCTAGGGAAGAATATGATGAGGTATAAAAATGAATTAGTAGGTTTTAGGCATGGTGTGGGTTTAGGTCTATTAGGTGTGGGTGGGTTATAGGTAAAGTGATGTAGGTGAGGTCGATTGTGGTGAAAGAAGAAGGAGATTACCCCAAAGGTAAGTGTCGAGGACCAAGTCCTGTATAAGGTAATCAAAACATAATAAAGATGGTTAAAAGATAAGAGGGGGAAATAAAGCCACCTGATTGGTTAGGATCATACCAAGTAGATCATACCTTGGAGTAGGTGATGAACTGTAAGACCCTAAATACATTGCATGATTGATTGTTCTACGGTGAAAAGTAGTCACATGATCACCAAATGTCATGGTTTCCAGAGAGGTCCCTTGAGGCAGTAGGAAATGGGAGTGGGAATGGTGAGAAGGGTGAAAGGTGGTTGATTTTTTATGGTATGAGGTAGCATGCTCTTTGGGAAAGAGATCCGAGGTCACAATGGGCAAGTCCATGACTAAAAAGTTTGTTTTTTGACTTGTATTTGAGATAGACTGATCGATGTGGGAAGTCTATATGGGATGAGGAATTTAACTCCTTGAGGTCTTCGTGAAGTTGATCGATGCGGGAAGCTTCAAATTCTCTCACTTTTTTAAAAAAAATTTTTGGGCTTTACATAGTGTCCTTCGAGGGAGTAGTCTATTTATAGCAGTGATTGTCGAGAGGAAGATGTCCTTTTGAGGGAGTCATCTTTTATATTAGAAGTTTGACTCAAGGAGTTGGGTCCCATGTGGGGGCTTTGAAGTCATGGACAAGACCAAGGTGAAGAATAAGATTCTTGTTTGAAAATCAAGGTGAAACAACCATGGGATCTCATCTAAAGGTAGACAAAAGTATCCATGAGAATCATGCTATGTGCAGCGTCATGGTACACATATTCAAGAGAAGATAACAAGTGATGGGTACTCACATGATTCTTGTTTAATCGTTGGTAAGGTGTATGAAGTGGATAGTGCTCAAAGGATGAGCATGGAAAGAGACAAAAAGGTGACATAGGACTAAAAGTCAACAATAGAATGGTCGAAGATGTAAGGCGTTAAGGGCTTAGGTTCAGGTTTACCATCGAGTGAAGATAAACGATAAGCACCGATCCATAAGTATGAATCATGATGTATGGTCCAAGCCAATTACGAGAAAATTTTCCCGTTTAATTTTTTTTTGCTTTTGTTATGTGTTGATTTTATTTTAGGAAGAGGTCACCAACTTGGAAGGTTTGTTCATGGACACGCTTTTCATATGCACATTTGATACGTTTTTGGTAAACTTGAAGGTGATCCAGAGTGTTAAGATGATGTTCATCTAATAACTCTAGTTGTGCTAAATGGTCTGAAGAAAGTCATCATCATTGAGCATGTCATGGAGAGAAATGCAAAGTGAGGGAATCTGGACTTCGAGAGGTAGAACAACCTTGGTACCGTAGACCAGAGAAAATGGTGTGGCGGTAGTGGAAGTGAAATACTAGTGTGGTATGCCCATAGGGAAAAAGGAATGTGTGTATGCCAATCCTTCCCAGTATCATTAACCACTTTCATAAGAATTTTTTTAAGGTTTTGTTAGTGGATTTGGCTTGGCCATTAGTTTATGGGTAATAAGGTGATGAGAAACTAAGTTGAATGCCAAAGGCGTCATGAAATTTTTAGATAGTTTTTTTTTTGAATTGTTTTCCATTATCAGTGATGAGGCGATGAGGAACACCAAAGTGACAAATGATGTGATGATTGATGAACTCACATATTTTCTTAGCTTTCTTAGAGATGAGTGGTATGGCTTCAAACCATTTTGTATAGTATTCGGTAGCATGGTGATGATCCATTAAAGGTGTTGGGAAGAATGAGGATTGATTTCTTCGAGAAGATCTAAACCCCATTGAGAGAATGACCAAAGGTCACGAGTGAACTGTAAGGAATGATGGGTGTATGATGAAGATTGGCATGTTGGAATTTTACACAATGTTTGACATAGTCGCAACAATCATAGTTAAGGGTCGGCCATAATAGCCTAGGTGAAGAATATGCTTAGTAAAAAACAAGGCCACTTAAGTGACCTCCACATATGCCATCATGAAACTTCCTTAATGGTATAAGGAATTTCAGAACTTGTGAGGCATCGTAAGAGAGAATACCATCAAATTTGTGCTTATAGAGGAGGCCCCATGACGATGTAACGAGAGACTTTTTAAGGAAGGTCACGTTGTTTATTACGGTGAGATCAAGAGGTAAGATGGAGAGAAAAGATAGTTGTGAAGTATGTTAGAAATCTAATGAGGATAATCAATGGGTAAGATGAAGGAAATTGAAAGAAGGCGCTGAAGTTCTTATTTGATGAGAAAGGCAATGTGAGGGTGCATTTTCCTCAACTTTTGTGTGACGGGTTTGGCATCGAGAATGGTTACGATATTGTGGATCACTATGGTGGGGTCAATCTTGGGCATGTCTACATAAGACCAAGTGAAAGCGTGGTTATGATCTTTGAGAAAAGAAGTTATGGCTTCCTATTCGGCAGCATCCAAAGATTGGCTGATCTTTAGGATGTACGGGTCATCTTGAGTATGAATGTTGATCTCGATAGTCGATTCATTCAACATGGTTTACATCTCAGAGGGTAACAACCGATGAATATATGAGTCTTCTGCACCAAGGTAGGTGAGTATAGATTCATCATCCTAACATTGAACGACGTTAATTGAAGGTGTATCGTCATCGATCATTTCAAGATACAGGAAGGGAAGAGTGGAAGGGGCCTCACCCTTGTGTTGATAAGTCAAAGGCCCCAAGGAAATGGTGTTTATGAAAAAAAAAAGTTAGGAGGGATAGATTCTAGATCCATCGACTCTATCGGTGATGGTGGTGATGAAGGTGGACCGAGATGAAGAAGGTGGAGAAGGGCTGATGTCATTGATGAGTTCAATACGGGCCTCTCGGTAGGTGGTTCAAGAAAGCCAATACCACTACGGTCATTATGTTTGTGGGTGGTGCATGGAATAATGGTATGGTGGCCTTGCTTGTAAAATCCAAAACCAAAACCCTTCCATGCACATTGGTACAGGAAGGTGTGGGAAAAATGACAATTGGTGAGAGACTGGAAGTCAATGGAAAATGGGTGGGTTTGTGACGATGGTTCGGGTGTGTAAGTGGTAGTATCAAGTCCCCATAGGTGAGACTGGTATGAAGGTGAGGAGGACCATAAAGGAGGTGTTCTCCTATGTGGTGATCATAACGAGGGTGTTGGTGAAGACTTCCATACTCTTGTGGAGTAAGGAATGTGTTGACACTATATAGGTGGTACTCCCCCAGAGTGAGGCATTAAAAACACCTTCTAAGGGATCGGTGGTTGGTATGTAGGTAACTAGAATGGATGAGGTGTCAAAATTTGATGCGGAGGTGGAGTTAATGGATTGGGAGGCTGATGGGTCAGCCATGGAGGTTGTGGCAGTGGTAGGAATGGAGGAGGTATGTGTGGTTGAGGTAGCGACTGTACTGGTAAGCGAGGTGTAGAAAAAGTGGTGGTGGTCGTAGAGGTAGATGCTTTAATGGGTATGAGCATGTCATTGGGTCGGTAGAGCATGTTGCATGTTTTGAAAGGTGATGGATCAGTTGGGATAGTATAGGTATGTCCTTCATGCTCAAACTTTACACAATGATGCAAAGTGGAAGGAACGCATCCCATGACATGAATCCGAGGTGCAAAAAACAAGTTATATTGAAACTCCCCTCTAAGGCGTAGAATAATTATGGGATAGTGTAGGGGCCCAAAAAAATGTGGAGGATGATAGTGCATAATGTGGAGGTGATTGCGTCATTGAATGAACATTTACATGGTTTAGGAGATGTTTATGCATGCGATTTTCGGTATGCGCATTTGAGCGAATGCATGGGATTAAATGATGTTAATCTAGCGCCCCATCAATCATCACACGTCATATCCGTATGTCATCGATGTGGAAAAAGATGAAGAGGGATGGGTCCGGTCATCATTTTGGTGTGGAGTGATCTCTTCCTCTAAAAAGCTAAGGGATGATACTTGGTGAGTATGTGGAGGTGAGGATAAAGGTGGTAATTTGGTGAGAGAGGCCACATGATGGGGTGTGATGATGGAGGCGATGGGTGTAGGGTCATTGGGTAAAACCTCAATAGATTGAAGAACCTCCATGAGGGCTTGGTGCATGGTGGATTAGCGAGGTTTGGATGAGGTCATATAAGGACATTTTGAGAGGAGATTGGTGTAATTGTTTGAGCATGGTGCGATGTTGTGAATCCATTAGAAATGGGGTATGTGGGGCCTAAAATAGATTTTAGGCATGGGTGCGAGATGGTATGTTGGGTATAGGATTGGTTGGTGGGTCAATTGCCTTTTATTTACCTTTATCCTTCTGAGCATGGGTAGTGACGTGTATCATGTTGATTTGAGGGGAGTTGGAAAATGGAGAAGGTGTAGGGTGAGTGGTATAACGACACGATGAGTAAAAACCTACCCATGAGGAAAAAACCCTATGAGGTGAGATGGCTGCAAGACAAAAAATTGGGTGGTGGCGTGGCAAGTTCTCTAATGCGAACCATGTTAATTTCAAATCTTGGTGGTGGTTCGAGGAGTTGTGGGAGTGGAGGTTTTGGTTGTTGAGTGGACAATGTGGTAATGGGTGTTGGTGAAGCGGGGTCCTCATCGAGAAGGTCGTCATCATCAAAGTTGGCTTTCCAGAGGACATAACTAGATAAGGATGGTTTTGAAAGCCTTGTAATTCTCCACATTGTGCCCTAGCACATGATGGTAGGCACAAATTTTAGTGTCATCAAACCCTTCACTTGGGTTTGAGGGGGTCAGGTCGGCGAGTGGTAATGTGATGACGAAGTCTCAAGGAGGTTGGTTAATATTTTGGCATAGGATCCTACTAGTGGATCGCAATGAGAGGTGAAAGTGGGTTTAGGTGTAGGTATGACTGATTGTTGAGGAACAATCTTTATAGGAGGGGGAATAGGTCAAGCTATGCTTTCGAGTGTTAGCGTGGTCTTGGGTGTTGGTCATGTTTGTCTAGGTAGGGGTATGGTAGATGAATGAGTAGGAGGGTGTGTGGGTGTTTTGAATATCTTATTGGAGGGTAGCGGAGTTTTGTTTTTGGTTGCACCTTCTTGGGTAAAGGTGATATGGGTGTATGAGGTCTAGAAGGAAAAATAGATGGGGAAGGGGGCGAGTTACCCATGGGGATAATGGAGGAGAAAAACTTGGGAAGGTAGAGGATGCGGGTAGAGCGGGGGGTGTGAGAGATAAAGACCATGAAGTGTAATGGATAGTGAAGAAGTTGCGAAGAGTATTGGTAGTATGGGTGGTAAAGATGGGCCAGTGTGGGCGTAAGTCGTTTTGGGTGCCTAGGTAGGTTAGAGGTTTGTGAGGAAGGGATGGGTTGTTGTGTTTTTGGTTTAATGATGGGTAGAGGTTTCTTAACCGTGTTGGGGGTTGAGGTCCTAAGATGGAAGGGATAGGTATAGGTGTGATTGGCATAGGTCTTGGGTATGAGGTCTATGGGTTTGTACTTGTTTGGGTTCTAGAGTAAGTGTGGTGTTGACTTTGGAGGATTTAGCTAAATCCAGGTTTGATAGGTGGATGAGTAAGGTTGGTGGTTAGGTGACCCCTAAGGTGGTAATATGTTTAGATGAGGTAGATGTTACGAAGAGTATTGGCAGGTATGGGTGGTAAAGATGTTTGCAGTGCGGGTGTAAGTCGTGTTGGGTGCCTAGGTAGGCTAGAGGTTTGTGAGGAAGGGATGGGCTGTTGTGTTTTTGGTTTAATGACAGTAGATGTTTCTTAATCGTGTTGGGGGTTGAGGTCATAAGATGGACGGATAGGTACATGTGTGATTAGCATAGCTAGAGTACAAGGTATATGGGTTTGGTTCTTGTTTGGGTTTTGGAGTAAGTGTGGTGTTGACTTTGGAGGATGTAGCTAAATCCTAGTTTGATAGGTGGATGAGTAAGGCTGGTGGTTAGGGTGACCCCTAAGGTGGTAATAGGTTTAGTGAGGTAGATGTTGTAGGTGTGGGTTTGGGTTTAGATGTAGTTTGGGTTATGGGTAAGGGTGTATGTTGAGTTATGATGGGTGTCATGGAAGGAATGGTGATAGAGGTGGTTGTATTCGTTTGATTGGTTGAAATAGTTTTGGGTAGATAGTGGAGGTATCAAAGAAGTGACATCTACATCTGCGTCGAGATAGAAAGTAAAATGGCGCCCCAAAGTAAGGCCTATCCACATGATCTAAGAAATCATCTAAACGTGAGAATGACATGTATATAGGTGGAATTGATGAGGACCTAATGGCAATTCCCGTAAAATGTGTCTTAAAGACAAGGAAATGGCTAGTTTCACTTCCATGGGTAAGAGAGCCGAAAGTAGGTCCATAGATCTTGGGTAGTTGATGGAGAATGCTCACCAAGGGGTAAGGGTATCTCAACTGGGTCTATGATAGGGTTTGGAGATGATGGGAGCTCCTCTGCAGGGGAGGAGATAAATAAGTATCCTCCATGGACTGAAGAAGTACTGTGGGTGATGACTCTCTAAGTGGAGAAGCCGAAGGTGAAATGGTCTCGATATTAGCGGAAGACTCCTCCATAGGTGAGGAAGGAGATGAAAGGTGTTCCTCTATGGGTGAAGGAACAGGGGAGGTTGGTTCCAATGTGGAAGGAGGATTTCGAGCTAGAATCTCCTCTATGGACGGAATATGGGGTAATTGGGAAACAATAGGTGTGTCACTAAAAATAGCGTGGACCTCGCGGGTATGAGTATCATGAGTTGAGGCCTCACCGGTTTGATCAGATAAAGGGGTATGATTAGGAAATGGTTTCTTGAAGATGTGTAGGTTTTGGTTAGTAGGTGTGTTAGAATTATCCATGGTTAACTTACCTTTCTCGAGCATTTCTTGGACAATATTTTTGAAAGTGATGCAATTTCCCTCACTATGACCCTTTACTCGATGATAGTTACAGAAGTCATGTTCTTTATACCATGTGGGCATGGGGCAAGTAGTGTCAAAACCATTGTGTGGTTTTATAGGTGGAAGGGTGATGGCTCTGGATTTGATAAGCTTTTATAAGATAGAGGAGTAAGGTTCCCAATTGGGGTTTATTTCCATTGTTCTCATTCTCGTCGAATTGAAAAGTCTGGACAGGTGAGAGATTAGATGAGGGGGTAGCTTTGATTTGATGGACGAGATGGGCGGGCCTTGAGTACTAATGCATTAGCGGTGCCCTTAGATTTTGAATAATTTTTTGGGGTTTGGAAGAATAAGAGGTATCATTCGACTTGAATGCCAAATTGTTATTGCGTAATTGGATTTTCTTCTCTTCGATGGCCCAAATCTCTTACTTTCGTGCCATGATGAATGCTTCGTCAAATGTTTAGAAGGTCTGGACCTACAGGGTTGGTGAGATATGTCTAGCACAAGCCCGTGTGAAGAGATCAATGAGTTATGTTTGTGGTAGTTGGAAGGTGAGGTGATTAATCAGAGCTACCCCAAAGAAGTGACAAAATCTACGATAGTTTTTTCCTCATACTGATGCGTGGAGTATAGGTCGGTCATGGTAACCTTCTTGATGATATTGATGGAGAAGTGATCCAAGAAGGCTTGGGCTACCTGATTGAATGAGAATATAGAGTGTCTAGGTAACCCACTATACCAATCTAATGCGAGTCCAAATCGAGACATGAGAAAGGTTCTCAGGAGCAAAGCATCATCATGGGTGATTAGGTAGCACCCATGTTTGAACGACCGCAAATGTTGTTGTGGGTCTTCCTCATTGTTAAACAGGATTGAATTTAGGCATATCCCAATGCATGGGATATGGACGAATAGGAATGGATGGGTGGATGGGCTCGTTGCAAATCTCGTCATAGGTGAGAGTGTTGCGGGAGCCAGAAACTGATGCCTCCAATGTTTGCATCTTGTCCATCATTAATTTGATTAGGTTATTGGTAGGTTGTGATGATTGGGTGCCTCCTGTAGTGTGAGAGGATTGGTTTTGGGCATATAATGGGGATGGCACTCCAGTATACGGTGCTGCCATGTAGGTTGATTGAGAAGAAGGTAGTGAAATAGGGGGTACATACCCAAAGTGAATAATAGATGAAATGGGGAGGTCATTGATAGTATGTATATGGAGGTGGAAGAGTCATGGTAACCTAGTGGCAATAGGGGATAACGATTATGGAATGGAAAGGACCATGTTAAAAAGGAGTAGGGGTCACCGACACCGGAGGTGGTAATGTAGCTACGGTATGTGCGAGACATTAGGGGTGGATGTGGTTATGTTTTGGGTAGTTGTTGAAGGTATGGTGGATGCGGCGAGTGTAATGGAGGTAGTAGACGTGGTATTCATAATGGGTATAGGACCTAGCTATGAAATGATTGGGGGTAAGGTGGAGGTAGGTAGCGTGGAACCAGATGGGGCTGAGGTAGGAGTGGGAACGAGAGCTGGGGGATAGATACGGGCATGCCATATATCAATTGACCTAAGGCATCTCAAGTGGATGAGTGGGAAAGGTAAAACTACAAGAAACTAGGTTTTGGTCAAGGATTCGTGCAAACTCCTCATCTCCGGTGGTGATAGTGATAGGTTGGATGGGATCCATGGCTGGTGATAAAATGGAATGTGGTGAAGGACTAGGTGGGAGTGGTTGACAACTAGTGTGGAATACGAGTGTGCTTGCTTGTCTTTGGGTCAACACCATGTGAACCAAGTCGATCAGTCGAGTTTGCTTCTCTGTAAATGACATAGAAAAATAGCAGGGACATGTAAAATAGGTGGTAAAAAGTGGATTAGGTGTAAAATGTTTGTTGGAAAGTGACACAGCCTAACCGATGCCAGTTAGGTAAAAACACACCCTTATAGGTAACCATAGCCGGTCACACGTGGGAATAGACAATGAGTCAAAACAAGGGTATAAGGCCAAATTTGATAGGTATGCCAAATCTGATGAGTTTTACAATGTCAATGGGAATGATAGTAGTGACAGGGACTGTAAAAAGTGGAAGAAGATGAATAAAATGTCCTTTTGGGTAGGTTAACAAAAGGACCTGGAACCGACGTCGGTTGGGTATAACCGGCTGCAGGGTAACATGATCAGCTGGGATCGACACTGGTCACTTATGGAAATTGAAACAATGATGAAAGAAAGGTGGTTGTGAATTAAAATATGATGAGGAATCAAACCCAAAATTCTGAGAATGATGAGAATATGGTCCAGGCACACTCAGGTGAAGCCGAGAATACACCAACTATGATGAGGAGCATGCAAGGATGAGAAAGAAAAATGAAGAACATGACCTCTCACCTCAAAACGTAAGCCAAGCAGAAACACTAAGAAAAATTTGATCCTAGGAGTGCCTTTTCTATTATGTTTGTTTAGCTTATGCTATTTAAGGACTGACTCATGAACTGTAAAATAGAGTTTTTTTTGTGAGGATGGCTTCCTACAAAGAAGGAGATCTAAAAGGTGAGGTTTCAGGTATGTTATGGTGGGGGTGGGCTTTGCTCTGAAGTATGACTCGACAGAGCAATGAGCTGGGGAGTACCTACCAATCCTCAGATTAGTGTGATCATTGATAGGCGTTCCCTAGGAAAGATGTTGTTTAAGAATATGTATTTGTTTGAATTTTGTGCAATAGGGCAAGACTCAGAGAGAGAGAGAGATGTGCTTTCTATGATTCGTTTATCAACCATTAGTTGGGAATGAATTCCAGCGTATAGGTTGCCCACAATTAATGTGAGCTAATGTGATAAATTAGAATGCAATACACTTATTTTAAGCCCAAATCGAAATATGAAGTTGGATGACACAAATAGATGAAGAGGAAGAGGGATGCTCTTTCACTAAAATGCAGAAAACAAGAAGAAATGGTTCTTTTTAAGTACACCAAAAGAAAGGTTTCTTTTAGAGAAAATAGAAAGAAAAAGAAGGTTACCAAGGAAGAAAATTAATGTGTATGCTTTTCAGAAGGGAAACAAACACACAAATTTTCCTAGGAATGAATAAAATGCAAGGAACCTCGGATGGGTCCCACTGGGCATGCCAAAATGTTTCACCTAATTCTTAGACATTTCTTTGAAATATTGACAAAACAGATAGGGTAATGGGCATAGGAGGAATACCTATTCAAATGTTGGTTGATGGGTTGTTGTGCGCGTATGACTTCTGAATCCATAGCTGATCGTGAGAGCTTCCTTTTGGCTAGGAGGAACTACTTGTAATGGAAAGCAAGACCACCAAAAAGAGTTAAATAATATGTGCAGTGAACTGCCTAGCGTGTGCTAGATCTGAGAAGTGTGATACTTCCTAGACGGTTGTCAGTCCACTATTTAAAACAATTTAATGTGAGTAGTAAAATAAATCCTATTGTAATTTGAAATGATTTAGGTATCTCACTTGAAACACAATAAGAAAGATCTATTCTAATAGGCTAGGTTAAAATAAGATCATAAGGTCAAGTAGTGGTTTTGGGTCTCTGCGCAGTCCGACAGAGGTCTTAGACAGATCATAGGTGAATAAGGGTGATGTGGAATTAGGTGGATAGGTAAATCTGTTTTGGGTTATATGGGAAAATACGAGACCGATGCTAGTTAAGGGTGATGATGGCGGTTGGTGTAACCGGTGCAGATTCTTGTGGAATTCTGGGAATGCCATAGAATGGGTTTTGGGTCTCCTTTGTGATTGCAAAAAGGACTTTGGTTGGTTGGGATGAGGTATTAGGTGGTTTGGGAGGGATTTGGTGAGGTTTTAATGGGTATATGGAGGGGTGAGTATTAACGGAGGTCTATGGATGGCCAAGAGAACAAAGGGTGACAATATAATGATGAAATGAAATGAACCAGAGGAGTACAACGTTCCACTTACTTGGATTCTGGTCCTAGGTGCCTGTGAGTGATAAGTGAAGGTGTTGGTAAGGGTTTAAATGCTTTTGAGGATCACCAAATGTTGGAAATCTCCTGCATGGGCTGCATGTGCTCTCCTTCTTTCCTGATTGGATCAACTCCTTGCTGGGGTGATTGCTGGATGGCTGGCCAGGAGAAAATTCTTGATCTCCTTCCTTGCATGCGTGTTCTCACTGAAATTCATTCTCAGAAGATGTGATATCTCTCAGAAAGTTCCTAAAATTTTCCAACCTTTTGCCAACCTTCAAAATAATGTTGTTTTGGGGATTAAAAGGTGACCGACGATGGTTCTTGCTTAACCGGCGACGATTAAGGGTAACCGGTGTTGGTCAAGGCAGGATTTCCTAGGTTTACTAAACTAGGGAGATCCTCTTGATTTTCTCGGGATCTCGTGTCGTTAACCCATGGATTAGACTGAAGCATCTTGTACGCATGCGGGAATGTGGTTAGAGAGAATGTAGGCATTTATTTTTAGGGTTTGGGTAAGTCTTAGTTAGTTATGGCAACTTACTAAGAATAGTTCTTAGGGTGAGTTGGCTTGATGAGGTGTCTAGGTGAGGTGTATGTGTGGATATTATCTAAATTAAGATATTTAAATAATAAATATGGTGAGGATAATGAATTAATTTTATTAAATTAATTAAATTAATATTAGTGAGGTGAAGGGGGCCATGGCTAGGTGAATGTGATGAAGGTGTTTATTTGTCGAGGGACCAAAGGGGAGTGTGACCTAATTTTAGTGTCTACAATGTAACCTAAATCTATAGTAAATGTGGTATTTTATTTCTATGTATAGTTATCATTATATATCATATAATTGTATTTTTATAATCATATTATTTATTAAACCATTTTGTGCATTTATAACTTAATTTAAAAGTAATAAGATATAAAATTATCATAAATCAAACTAGGTTTTTCACATATATACACTTCTTCTGAACGAGATACAATAATCTTCCTACCATATTTGTAGCTGCTACTCCATCTCATATTTTCAATCTTATTTGAGGCATATTAGCACAAACTTATTTCTTAAATATCTTATTTTCAATCCTTTATAGGTATTACTCTCTAAAAACTCTCGTGAGAAGACTATTTTTCACACTCAACTATAACATCTTCTACAAAACCTCTCATGGTTAGTGTAGTGCCCACCAGTTTTCTCTCTATTTTGATTATGTTGACTCATTGTACTTATTTGTGTTGAGACATTGGACACATTATTATCATGGTTATTTGATTAGGATATATATTATTTTTTCGTCACATTACCTTTTATATACTAACCTGTCTTAGTAGAGATGATGTATTTGGCACATGAGGCCAATTCACAATTATTATCATTATTATCTGACTCTGATGTGATGTTTATGGATATTGTTGATTTTGATATTATCATGTATCATATTTTAATTGTGAAATATGGCATGTATGATTCTCGTGGTTATTAATATCTTATATGGTGGATGGATATATGTTTTTGTAACTAATTGACTAGTTACCATATGTAGGACTTGAACAATCAAGGTAGAAATCATAATTTCAATCAAAGAGATAAAAATAATCAAGATAGTAAACAAGCTCAATGTAAATATACTAATAGGCCAACTCACTCCCAAAAAGGTCAAACTCAAGAATTTTGAAAAAAACTCCACCAATGTTAAAATGTTGGACTTGTGAAGAAAGTTACTATGATCAAGACTTCCCATAAAATACTAAAAACAATCTTAACCTTCTAATAAACCAAATAAAATTTGATTCAAAATCTAACATAAAAATATATGCCATGGTGGATACAGTACGACACATTTCCAAAATTCATTAGTAGAACTAAAAGGAACAATTAATGGACAAGAATTTGTTTTCATCATCGATTTTGGTTGTAGTAATAGTTTTGTGTCCCCAAAAATTATTTTATAAACTCACGTTGTCTTTTAGGACCATAAAACCCATAAAAATTGAAATGAACTATGGAAGAATTATGAAACAAACATGTGAAATTATTGATAACTTAACTTTTCAATTGGATGACTTTGAAAAAATGACTGCTTCCATATTTTAAACTTGGGTAAATATGATGCGGTATAAGAGGATTAGACACGCTTAGAAAAGAATAACACATACATCAGGTGTGAAAACAATAATTTTTTTCCCAATAATCAAATGAGGACATTTAAAATCCTATATGAGGATAAATGACCCATAGATATTAAAAAAATTTCGAATCATGAAATTAAAATGTAGTGTAAAGAAAAATTACAAACTTTGTTGTGTCATAAGTAACTCTTCGAAAGTTGATAACCTCAAGTTGGATATTAATATTAAACACATAGTACATGAATTTATAGGCATATTTATCAATGAAATAAATGACCTACCTCCTAGAAGGGTATTTGAGCATATTGTAGACTTAGTTCCAGGAGTATGACTATTATCTAAGTCCTCTTATCATAAAACTATCCCTAAATTAGCCAAATTAAAAAATCAACTAAAAATTACTTAAGCAAGGAAAATATGACCTAACATCTCTCCATAGGGTGTTCTAGTATAATTTGTAAAGCATAAGGATCGTCCTTAAAAGAGGTCACAAGGATCATATGACATGCGTGAACATTGACGAAGTTACACTCTTAACAAAATGTGAAGAACTCCAGTAATTAACAAGAATACATCTTAAGGAACTTGTGCATACAAAAATGGTCTACTCATCCTCATAGATCAAAATGGAGAAGTACATAAAGGAGTGTTGTGTAACTCCCATGCTTGGGTGAATAAATCCAAGTAATTAGCAAGAATACATCTCAAGGAACTTGTTCATACAAAAATGGCCTACTCATTCTCATGGATCAAAATGGAGAAATACATAAAGGAGTGATGTGTAAATCCCATGCATGGACTTGTATCACCTTCAAAATAGGAGAGATGAGTTACAATTTTAAAATGGTATGTAATTCCCATATGACATATGACACAATGACTCGTATAATAGATTTTATAATAGAATCTGTCATTTTTCATATAACTCCTAATGACTAATCTAAGACCTATGAATCATCTAAGTGATATGTTCACCATGGGTGAGGGAAATTCACCTAATAAAATAATAATAAGTTAATAATACCATTATCCATATTTTTCCCATGGGCAAGTTATTGGATCGACCACGACCCCGCATAGAGAGAACTGAGAGAACTCATTCAGATCTATAAATAGGTCATAGGAGGACTCAAAAATGGAGTGGCGGGGGCCGAGAGAGACCGAAGGACCCTATGCAAAAGAACGACTGCTGTCTAGTCATGTTTCCATGTCTTAAATCCATTTTTCAAGTTACTGAGTAGACTCAACAATGGAATAGCAAAGTGTCGAAAAAGAAGGGCAATGCCACAAGGGAACCAAGAGAAGAGGGTAAAAATGGTTAAGTTTCAAAGTCTTTTGGGATCAAAACCGTTCAGGAAAATTCTGAAATTGACTAAGTATGGAGAAGGCGGTGGAGAGAGCCACGTGTCGGAGACGACGCTTCTCCAAAGATGAATCCATAAAGGAGGCTCAAATAAGTGCCACATCTCCATGTGTCCCAAGCCGAAAGGGAGGAAGGGTCAATTGGTCAAACAAGGTCAAAAGGCGAACAGCGGGCCTCAAATTGGCTAAGTATAAAAGTGAAAGCCGAGAATGCCAAGTGTCGGTGTGGCGCTTCTCCAAAAGTGGTCCAAAGGTGGAGACCCAAATGAGCGTGAGCTCCCACGTGGCCCGAGTCAAGCCAAAGTGGAGAGTCAAGGGAAAAGGTGAAAATTTTCCTTTTGACAAAAGGCACAAAGGAAAAAATTGGGCCAGAACTCTACCCAAAGGAAAAAGTCAGTGTTTGAGCCCAAGTCAAGCCAAAGTGGGGAGTCGAGAGGAAAAGGTGAAAATTTTCCTTTTGACAAAAAGGCACAAAGGAAAATTGAAGTGCATCTCCCAAACAAGTAAAGGGTTCCACGTGTAGGTGGAGCTTCGGGGCCACAGTGGAAAGTTCATTTTTGCCCCTTTTTATTCCAAAGGTGTAAAAGTTGCAAAATGGGCTGCAACTCCAACCAAGGGAAAATATCGGTGTTTGAACCCGAGTCAATCCAAAGCAGAGTCGGAAAAGGTGAAAATTTTCCTTTTGACAAAAAGGCACAAAGGAAAAAATTGAAGTGCATCTCCCCAGCCAACCAAAGGGTGCCACGTGTTTAGAAAGAGCTTGAAGGCCATGGGGGTTTTCTGAGTGTTGTGTTTTTGAAAAGAGAAAAAGATAAATAATGGACCCGTAAAACTGATTTTTTCTCTAATCCGGCTACCACGTGTCCCATATAAAAAAGGGGACCCATTTTTCAAACTATTTTCCTACCCATTTGTACGGACTCAATACAAACTTTGAAGGGGCATATCTTTTGACTTAGGGCTCAAAATAGTGCAAATCGCCCCAGTGTTGGAAGCGTCTCGACGTCTTCCACACCATGAAAAGATAAAAATTCATTTTTCTCGGTCCTGGTAGGTGAAAAATGGAGAAACATCTTTAGGCCTTTAATGTAGGATCTCCTTGCCTCAATAACCAGATCGGATTCGATCTGTTCCACCGTTTCCTCTTCCTTCAAGGTGCCGAACCAAAGATTGATGCAGTAAAGATAGATTTGGGGGTAGATTTTGTCAAAGGAATTAACAATAGTGGTTTAGTTTTGACCTTATTTTCCCACATCTCTCTCTCTTCTTCTATCTAATTGAATCTATAAGTGTAGGGGTGGGATTCATTGTAAAGGGTTGGGCATTCTCTATTTTGTAGGCTCCCTTTCCTTCGAGAAAATGAATTCGTGGAGTTCGGCCTTCCATTAAAATTGTAATATGTTCCTTGCCTCTTGACTTTTTGTAATGCATTATATCAATCTATAGAGTAATAAAACATGTTTTTTTTTCAGATCCTTTACTGTCTCTTTTTCTCGCATCTAGTCTTTCATTATAAATATGGTTATCTGTGCTTGATTATTGTATGTATTTTTTTGGTTTGTGTCTATTAGCAAAACTAGTGTTCATCATTCCTTCGATGCATCACCTTGTAGTTTAGTTATTTATTATTTCTTATATCCATTTTATCCCCATCTCCTTGGTAAGTTTTAGATTAGGTATAGAGATAGATCCTCTACAAGTTCTCACGTATGCACCTAAATAGAGGAATAGGAACCAACCTTTAATATGGAGAGCTTTTCCACTCTACAAGGTCCCACACCTTGGGGAAAGTTCAATGTTATGCAATCGCACCAAATGACTCTGCCTTAGAAAATTAGATCTATAGAAATCATTTGGGGTCTTTGTGATTTCGTACTAGCGATTTTGCACGCTGGTAGGACCAAGAGGTCTTCATTTTCATTTTTAGTAGGTTGGTGTGTTCCTGTTAAAGTTTCAGCCTTTGGAGGCATATGCAAACACATCTGCGACTCCATCTGGTCAAAAACCCATCTCTGAAGTTGTAGACCTTCTTTCCTTTCATTTTCATCCATTTTTATTTCCACCTCTTTCATCTTCTTCCATTCCATGAAGTTGTGCAATCATGACTTCATTTCCATCATGGAATTCACACTTTCAATAGCAATGGCAATTAGCCTCCAATGTATTCCTCAACTCCCTAGATCAGTATTTTTAATCAAATCCAAAATCATTATGCTTACCCACATGAACAATGCCAAAACCAGTTTGGCTATGGAGCTTATCAAGAACAAGGGTTTGCATATAATGATAACAACTATGTGGAGAATGCAGATCTACTGGAGAAGATTCAAAAAATGGAGGCTAACATGGTGCAGTCAAGGGCTACAATACAAATGAAGGCATTCAAAATTGGTTGCAGGGCACATTGTCCATGGGAAGGCCCTTTTCCAAGACAATATGGCCCTCGATAAGCTGGAATTTATGGTTGAAATGTTGCCCCAACTTGCACAATGGATAGAGGAAATAGAGGCCTACGAACTTGGTGTCAAGGAGCCTTGTCAATGGGTAAGTTCTACACCTTCATCTGGTAACTTTCTCTCCATTCCTCAAACAACAACATCTCAACCCGAGATCCATTTCCAAGCTTCCCATCTGCTGCCCCAAATGTTAATTCCTCTTCTCCATCTACTAGTCTTCCATCCCACCTCAATTTCTCTACCCTTTTCCCTTCCAAATCCAATTCCCCTCCACAAGATCCAAAAGAAATACCTTCCCCACCACCACAAACAATTGAAAAATATGTTGTAACCCAATTCATCCCTCCTCTTGCATCCCCAAATCCATGTTGGGAAGATGAAAATAAAAAATCTAGTCAAGGAGAACAACAAAAGAAGAGTCAAACAGAGAAGAAAAAATTAAAAGCTTAGTGAGCTTGGCTCTCAAATTTGGGATAACAAAAATCCCCTTGATGGTGAAACCTTCTAAGGAGGTCAAAGTTGAAGAGCCAATGGTGGCCAAGGCTGATTTTGTTGCAGCAGTGGAACAAGAAGATCAACAATATGTGTGTTCTGAATGTAGTATCCATGTTGGCACTTTATTTCAAGAGAATACTGACCCAATTCAAGCCACACAATCAGTCCAAGAAAGGGAAGAAGAAGCTACTCCAAATCCAAAAGAGGAGGAGTGCATTCTAGCATGTGGGGTGAACAAGATAAATTCAGAGGCACTGAACCATGAGTAGGTTGCACAAGAAGTTGCAGTTTTCTCTCCCACTTCATCTCTCCAAAAATATGACTTTTTGGATAAATTCGAGCTGACAAGCTTCATGTTTGATGATGAAGTTATACATGATGAGAAAATTTCAGATTTAAAAGTCATCATACAAGAGAGAGAAGCTTTGGCACAGCAAGACATTGAAGAGTTTGATTGCCTATCAGACTTAGAAGAGTGTTTTGATGGAGAAGAACCCATGGAAATCACAACATTTGCTGCTCCATCATTCATCCTTCAACAACAAGAGACTGCTGCCATGGGAGGGAACGTGCAAGAGCAACTTGCACCTCAAAATAGTCCTCTTGAATCAGAATTGGAGGAGTTTGATCTTCCAAACTTCATATTGGATAAGGAGGAGAAAGAGAACAAGGATGACATCCATTCCAAATCAGTCATTAGGGCAGAGTTTCAGTTGTCTATAGATGTGCAAGAAGAAAAAAATCAAATTGCAGACAACCCATCCATCCAAGAAGGTCTGCAGGAAGACTCCATTTTTGGAGTTAAATTTCAAAGCTCAAATTGGCCTTATGGGCTGATAGGATAACACCCAAGAGATCTACAGGCAGCTCTCCATTCAAACTTGTCTATGGGAAAGAGGCAGTGTTTCCTATATCACTTGAGTTGCCAACATTAGAGCTCATGAAACAACTAGAGATGTTTGAATTTGAACCAATGGAGGCCAGGTATGTAGAGCTGATAGAATTGGAAGAAACTAGAGAGCATGCACTCCAAGTAATAGAGAAAGATCAGGCCACAATCAAGAGATGCTTCGACAAGAAGGCAAGAGCCAGGACCTTCTTGGAAGGAGACCTAGTCTTGAAATGGAATGCAGATCGAGCAAAGCCAGGAAGGCATTCCAAGTTTGATGCCATTTGGAGTGGCCCTTACATGGTCACAAAATGTAAAAGTAGCAATGATTTCCGATTATGCGCATTGGAGGGTGAAGAGTTGCAGATTTAAGTGAATGGAATCTATATTAAGCACTTCTACTAAAAGGGAAGTTCTCACCATGTACATATTACTTTAGTTTCCTTTTTCTCTAAGTGCTTGTGCACATTATCTTGTTGTAGTTTAGGTTGCTTTTCTCCTAATTTCTTTTGCACGCTCTACATGTCTGTTTGGAGCATTTATGATTTCAATTTTTGTATATAGTTATGGTGTTGTTTTATTGCTCTTATGTAGTCAATTCAGAGAGACAAATGAAGCCCCAGGTCAAAACAATTTTCTACTCTCAGAAACCTTCATTTCGAGGTTTCTTATGAAAATTGAGAGTGTAAACGGCTAGGCTCATGAATCAGAGGTAGAATCGAGTGATCAGATTTGTCATTATTGACTCCATGCCCAATGGATATGACAAGGCAATTGGTCTTTTCATCTAGCGGTAGATACCCCTGTGAGTCGCCAAATTACTATCCATATTTTTCCCCGAGAAAGATATTAGATCAGCCACGAACCCGCATAGAGAGAACTCCGAGAGAACTCATTAAAATCTATAAATAGGTCACATGAGGACTCAACAATGGAGTGGCGGGGGCCAAGAGAGAATAAAGGACCCTATGCAAAAGGAACGACTCTGTCGAGCCATTTCCATGTCTTAAATCCATTTTTCAAGTTACAAGTAGACTTAATAATGGAATAGTAGGGTCGAGAAAAGAGAAAGGCAGGTGCCACGAGGAACCAGGGGAGTAGAGGGTAAAAAATGGTGAAGTTTCAAAGTCTTTCGGGATCGAAACCGTTCGGGAAAAGTTCAAAATCGACTAAGTATGGAGAAGGCAGCGGAGAGAGTCACATGTCAGAACGACACTTCTCCAAAGATGAATCCATAAAGGGAGGCTCAAACAAGCGCCGCATCTCCACGTGTCTTGGGCCAAAAGGGAGGTAGGGTCAAATGGTCAAACAGGGGTCAAAAGGTGGATAGGAGGGCCTCAAAATTGGCTAAGTATAAAAGTGAAAGTGAAAAATGTCAAGTGTTGGTGTGGTGCTTCTCCAAAATTGGTCCAAAGGCAGAGACCCAAATGAGCGCGAGCTCTCCACGTGGCCCAAGTCAAGCCAAAGCGAGAGTCGTGGGAAAAGATGAAAATTTTCCTTTCGACAAAAGGCACAAAGGAAAAAATTGGGCTACAACTCGCCCCGAAGGAAAATTCAGCAGTTGAGCCCGAGTCAAGCCAAAGCAAGGAGTCAGAGGAAAAGGTGAAATTTTTTCTTTTGACAAAAGGCACAAAGGAAAAAATTGAAGCGCATCTCCCCAGCCAACCAAAGGATGCCACGTGTCAGACGAAGCTTCGGGGCCACGAGGGAAATTTAGTTTTTACCCCTTGTTATTCCAAAGGTGTAAAAGTTACAAAATGGGCCACAACTCCACCCAAGGAAAAATTCAGCGTTTGAGCCCAAGTCAATCCAAAGCGAGAGAGTCGGAGAAAAGGTGAAAATTTTCCTTTTGACAAAAGGCACAAAGTAAAAATTGAAGCGCATCTCCACAGCTAACCAAAGGGTGCCACATGTCCACGCGAGCTTCAAGGTCAGGGAGTTTTTTGAGTTTTGTGTTTTTTAAAAAAGGGAAAAGATAAATAACGGACCCGAGAAAACCTCGATTTTTGTTCTAATCTGGTTGCCACATGTCCCATATAAAAATGGGACCCATTTTTCAAATTGTTTTTCCACCCATTTGTACGGACTCGATACAAAATTTGAAGGGGCATATCTTTCAACTCAAGGATCTAAATATTGCAAATATGACACCATTGGAAGCATCTCGACGTCTTCCACACCATGAAAAGAAAAATTCATTTTTCTCAATTCATAGTAGGTGAAAAATGGAGAAAAGTCTTCAGGAATTTAATGCAGATCTCCTTGCCTCAATAACTAGATCGGATTCGATCTATTCCCGCCTTTCCTCTTCCTTCAAGGCGAACCAAATATTGATGCGATAACGATGGATTTAGGGGCAGATTTTGTCAGAGGCATTAACAACAGTGGTTGAGCTTCAACCTGCTTTTCCCGTCTCTCTCTCTTTCTTCTCTCTGATTGAATCTATAAATGCAGGGGTGGGATTCATTGTAAAGGGTTGGACATTCTTTGTTTTGTAGGCTCCCCTTTCCTTCTAGTAAAGGAATTCATGGAGTTCAGGCCTTCCATTAAAATTGTAATATGTTCCTTTCCTCCTGGTTGTTTTGTAATGCATTGTATCAATCTGTAGAGCAATAAAACACGTTTGTGATCGATTCTAGATCTTTTCTATCTCTTTTGCTTGCATCTAGTCTTTCATTATAAATATGGTTATCTGTGCTTGATTATTGTATGTATTTTTTTGGTTTGTGTCTATCAAAAAAACTAGTGTTCATCATTCCTTCGGTGCATCACCTTGTAGTTTAGTTATTTCTTATTTCTTATATCCCTTTTATCCCTGTCTCCTTGGCAAGTTTTAGATTAGGTATAGAGATAGATCCTCTGTAAGTTCTCACGTATGCACCTAAACGGAGGAATAGGAACCAACCTTTAATTTGGAGAGCTTTTCTATTCTCGCAAGGTCACACACCTTGGGGAAAGTTCAATGTTATACAATCACACCAAACAAATCTACCTTAGAAAAGTAGATCTATAGAAATCATTTGGGGGTACTATGATTTTGCACTAACAATACCCCCTCACACTAACACCCCCCTTCATCATAGCTTAGGTAGAGGCATGTAATGACATAAAGAGAAATGGATCCTAGAAGCTATTCCTCGGGATGTACCCATGTACAATAATGATCTCAAGTAATGGAAGAAAACCCAAAGGGAAAAACATGCACTTACAAGGGATATAATTCTCCCCTAAAAAAACTAATAAATATGTGTCATATCGGTCCCAATAATAAGGCTTGATGAGGTACCCATGTATAAATTGTAATATTTATAGAATAATAAAAAGATGAGAAGAGGACTAAAAATTCTGAAGTAGATGTGAAGCAACGGTAGACCTCACTGCAAGTAGAGATCACAAGTGAAGAAACTTGGCTTCAGTGAAGGGTTTGTAAATATATCTACAATCTAATATGATGTCTTGCATTACTACAAATTAATGACATCATCAAGAATCAACTCTTTGATGAAGTGCATATAGATCTCAATGTGCTTCATTTGTTGACCTTGAACCGAGTTTCTACTGAGATGGAGATAGTGCTAAGGTTATCATAATAGATGAAGGTAGGATGCCTAAGATGAATACCAAACTCATGTCACAATTCCTTGTAACCAAATATATTCCATGGCAACATTGACTAATCCCCTATATTCTACCTCTATAGAAGATATAACAATCTCATTCTACTTATTTCTCGACCAACTTACAGACTGAACTAAGATAAAAGATATTTCTAGAGGAATATTTCTGATGATCAAGATCACTAGCCTAATCAGAATATGAATATCTAACCAATTCTATCTCTGTCCCCTTAGGTAGTGTATGCAATTAGTGGAAGTTCCTCTAAAATAATGAAGAATCCACTTAGTTACTTTACAATATAGCTCATGACGTTCTTACATAAATATAGACACAATGTCAATAGAAAATGATAAATCAGTCTGATATGGGTTAAGTAGATCAAGATCCCAACCAATTGGCGATAAAGGGTACCATCAACTAAGGGAGTGGAGAAATCGACTACTAAATTGACTCTAGAAAGGAAGGGAGTGGGGATGGATTACAATCAGCCATGTTATTTCTATAAATAAAATTAAGGGCATACTTGGGTTGAGAAATGATGATCCCCGAGTTAGACTGAGTGATCTAAATCCTAAGGAAATAATGAAGCAAACCCAAGTCGGTCATGGATAACTTTTTGGCTAAGGAAGTCTTGAAAAAATCAATGATGGGTGAAGAGCTTCTCATATTCAACGAGTCATCTACGACATAACTAAGATAAGAATGGAATTGCCTTGTCATAAAATGTAAACATTTGGGTCAGAGTGACACCTAGTGAACCCAAAAGTGAGAAGAAAGGAGTCCATCTTGGCATACCAAACCTAAGGGGATTATTTGAGGTTGTAAATAGACTTCCTAAGTCTGCAAACAAGGGAGGAATCTTGGACATAACTTGGAGATTGTTCCATATATATTTATTCCTCTAGGTCACCATGAAGAAAGGAAATCTTAACATTCATTTGGTAGACATCCCATCTCAGCAACGGATATGGATAGGGTTATTCAAATAGAAGTCATCTTCAAGACAGGGAAAATGTCTCATAATAATAAACCTCATGAACTTAGGAGAAACCCTTATCTACAATTCATGCCTTATAGTTTTTGATATTCCCATTAGCGTCATACTTGGTTTGATATATCCACCTACATTGAACCATTTTTCTTCCCTTAGAAGAGGGGTGAGATCCTAAGTATGATTTTTATGAGAGACGAATACTCATCCTCCATAGAAAAATCCCATTCAGAATTACTTTATCCTCTTGAAACTATTGAAGATCAAAATCGAGAGGTAAAGATGACATGGAGCCCAAAAAATATAATCAAGTTCATCTCTCATATGAAGGATTCCCTATCCAATTACAAACACTCTGCAAGGTAATCTTAGCCCAATGAGGAAAAGAGGAGAGTCAAGCTCGAGAATGTTTTTAATCATGAATTGAATGTGAGGGGACATAGTCCTTGTCATCATTGTTGTCATAATCGGTAGATGAAGGAGGACCGAAGCGGGAGGCCCAAGATCGAGTAAAATCGTCGAAGAGTCTATATCATGTCCAAATAAGTGCGGAGTAACTTCACATGAAGTAGAAAAGTGGAAGGAGATGTCTCTTGAATTTCACACTTCTCTTGATATAAATATCATGAGTGGCGGGGTTCAAAATTCTATAACCATTCACACCTTTGGGATACCTTAAAAATATATAAGTTTTAGATTTTGGTTCTAAGGTCTTACATTTATTCTTGGGTATTTGATTCATGGCGGTGAACCGAAGACACGAAAATTCTCAACATTAGTTTTAAGTCCATACCATGCCTCAGAGGGGGTCAGCCCTTTTTTACCTTTGTGTAGAATTCTATTATGAATGTAAAAAACACAATTCATGGATTCTTCCTAATACTTCAATGGTAGGAATTTGGAATTAATCATATATTTTTCATCTATTTGAGGGTTCGTTTATTTCTTTTTGTAACCTCATTTTGCAATGGAATGTAAGCAATTGTGACGCTACAAAGCAATACCTTTGAAGGTGTAAAAATAATCAAACCTATTGTTAATGTATTACTCGGCATTGTTAATTCTCATAACCTTAATGGAATTTTCATCTTTCTTCTTAGCTAGAACCTTGAAGTTTCAAATTTGGTAAAAAAATTCAAACTTTTGTTTGAGAAAGTAAACCCATATAAGGCATGTTCATCTATAAAGGTAAGGAGATAATGTTCTCTCTTGAAAGAGGGAAATGGAAGTGGCCCAAATATATCACCGTGGACTAATCCCAAAGATTTAGAATCTCTCTAGGATTTTTCCTGGTCAAATTTATCTTTCGGGTTCTTCCTAAGGGTACAACCCTCACAAAGTCCCTTATAAAAATTGACTCAAGGCAATCCATTGACCATCTCATGTTGGCTCAATTTATCAAGGTAATGGTAGTTTAAATGGCCAAACCATTTGTGTCATAGCTTACTAACTTCATTAACGTGAGTTAGCAAGGTGGTGGGAGAAGTGTTGAGAGAAAATTGGGAAAAGGTATATAACCTAGCTTGGTGGTCCCTCCGCCACTATAGACTCATTGTGTATCTCTCTAATGATCACCGAATTAGGGTTGAATTTCACACACATCCCTCGACCAATATGGGTGATTTGGTAGACTAATAATAGGAAATTTAGGGACCATTAATGACATTATTGAAGGTTCCACCATCAACTTCCACTAATCCACTACTAGTCACCGCAACGGATGTGTCATCACCCAAGGTGATTTGGGACATGCTACATGGTTCCACGTCAGAAAAATTAATGTGTGAGGAACCCATGTGGTGCAAGGCAATGAAATATATAAACAATTTCGATGAAGGGGCTACTCTTGCTACAAGGGATTTTCCTTTATTCTTCTCTCGAATTATTTTCCTTTTCCTTAGAAGATTCAAGTTTCAGAGCAGTTTGCTTGATAGACTCAGGGACCCCTATATTATTCTTATCAAGTAAATGAGTTAGGTGGTCAATTTTTTTCTCATGTATTAATGCTCTTCATGTCCTGAATTCTTGTAATAGGAACACTTTCACTTTTACTTATTTTGTTTATACTTAGAAGTAGAGGTAGAAGTGGAATTACTAGTGTTGGATTTAGATTGGGTAGTCTTAGATTCCTTTTTAGGTTGGTCCTTTTCTCTAATTTCTTCTCCTTGTTCCCCTTCCCTTTACCATTAATTTCTATTAGGGCATGTGACTTGGACTTGATTACACCCATTTGGATTAACTTGTCGTGTTCGGAATAATTTGGTGGAAAATTTGTCAAATGAGGGCATCTTCCAGGTGATCCATAAATCTTATTTTGTGACATGGATGGTGGAAACAAAGACAAGGTATTTGGTTCCAAGATAAGAAAGCACATAAAAGATAATTGGGCATCAATCTTTTCAAATCCACATTCTTTTAACAATAGTCTTATGTGGATAAATTCTAAGAATAAGGCATGTAGGTTATTGTACGTACTAAAATTGTAAGGTACTATCGCCGAATCAACGTAACAGGTGCCCCAATGATGATACAGGTCTCCTCGCAAGGTGTTCGGGATCCGGAAAAGATCTCCAAGTATGCGTTAACATCCCGCATGCCCCGCTTAGCCCCCACGTGCTTTTTTTTTTCCTTTTCCCCTCTTTTCTTGGCCTTTTTCTCTTCAGTGATGAAACCGCCGCCCTGCCTGGGCGGCGGTCTCATGACCGCCGCCCTGAACAGGGCGGCGGTCCTTTACGCATTTTCCAGAAAGCTCTTTTAACACGACTCATGTAATTTCAACATTTTACCAGCTTTCTTTCACCGCCATAAGCTTGCATTTATGATTTTGGTTCCCTGGAATAGTGTTTTGCCATTGTTTATAGTTTAAGAGTTCTATTTGGTTTTTACCTTGGGTAAATGCAAATGCTATAAATAGTTGGCTTGTGCTCAAGCAAATGGCCCCTCAAATTTGCCTCTGAATTTCTCTTTGCAATAGATTTAGTTTTCATTTTGCTTAGAGTTCTTAGTTTCTTTCATTACATGCCTAGTTAGTGTTGTTTTGTTGTTAGGAAGCCACATATCCATCTTGTGCAGGTGCTGTTATCATTTTATCCAATCCATTGGAGTAGAATAGTTTGTTTTCAATAGGAAGCCATTAAATTTGTAGGTTTTGTTCTTCAAACAGGATAGTTTCAGGTTCTGGACGTTTCATGTTGCATGACTCACAATAAATCCCGCTAGGAATTACATAAGCCAAGCTCTGTACTCTTGCGCTATCCCTCTCCTACTCGCATTGTATTCAGTCTGTATCTTGAGCTTCCTTTGTCCCAATATCTACTTACGATGCTAGCATTACACACTTTTTGGATCCACATGAACACGAAGGAGCGAGGAAATCACATTGAGGGGACAAGATCGCACACACCATCGGATTTGCCTCTCTCGCTTTTAATCCAGTTCTAGCTTTCAAAGTTCTAGTTAGAAATATATCAAATAAAGTAGCCAATCACTTTATTTCACCAATTCTACTCTCGATATTGCTGTGAAGTGTGGGGATTGATATTTTCTAAGAAACTATTATTCACTCCTCACTTCTGAGGTAGGATCGAGAGCCTTGCAAATAGATTAAGTCAATTATTTCATTGTTTAGAATAGATTCACAATTGCACAGACAAATAGCTACACTCGGTTATCTTGTTTGTTTTAATTTCATCATTAGATTAATTGTCAAATTCTAGGTATGATAAAGTAGTTGCTCTTTTAAAAATTCCTTCATAAAAGTTCATCAGAAAATACAAAAAAAGGAGAGAGAAATCATATATGCTATAGATATACTTCACGTAGTTAAATTTCATTTTGTTGTAGTTTGTTTTTACATTGTTACTTTTGTATGACAATCACGGGACCTAGGGAGCCCAGGAATACGTATTCGAGCCAATCATGCCCCAGCCCAATCTCATCACAGCAATAACTGATATAGATCAAAATCTTAGGATCCAAGTCTTCCGAACAACGGTAAGCTTGCAACAAATCAATTCCCAGTTGAGCGGGTTAAACATAGAAGATGACCAAGCGCACACGTTTTGGTCGAATCAACCAAACTACAGATTACCCTAGGTAACATCCATATGACTGTAGAAGGGCTTGAAAGAGAACAAATCTTTGGTTGTGATCCTTTGGTCCCACAGCCAGACGCAGGAGACACTCTTACAGATATAGATACCAGCTTAAGAATTCAGGTTGCACGAACGCCTGTAAGATATTCTGAGAAAATCACACAGTTATTGATTCTAAATATAGAAGCTGAGAAAGCATACGATTACTGGATACTAGGGATTAGGGGTTGATTCCGCACATGACCATAGCAGGACCACAACAACTACGAGTCTACGGTTGCGATCCACAAATCCCGCAACCCAACGAATCCGTAAGTACATCAGACATAGACGCTAGCCTACGTACACTAGTATTCCGGTCTACTCCACTTCCACCCATCATCATCGAATAGTTATCCTTGCTAAACACAACAGCTAACAAAGCTAAGGAGTTCTGGACTAGGCCAGAGAATCACCCATAGAGTCAACTATATCCATCATTCATTTTATGACCCTGTTCGGAGACATACACGAAACTATCCCAGGTCATTTTCCACGTATTCCACAACCTATAGACCGAATCATGCCAGAGCTCGATATTGATTGGAGCCTTTGAGCAGTCATCCTTGCTGATCGATCTATCACACCAGTTTAGATTAGGAGGGCCTTCTTTGCCTTAGATTCGCAAGTTCCACTAGTGCATATTGAAGACATTAGATTGCCTAACTAGTTTGTCTGCATCCCATACATATTCCATCCCCACCGGCTGTCTCGGCACGACCTCGGGAGGTCGGGTGCGAGGAAGAGTTACTTGTAGATTCCCACGCTCGCTTGTCACTTTTCCATCATACAAAATTGGTGAACCCGACGTGAACTATTTTACTTTCTACTCTGGAGTCAGATTTCTACTAGTTCTTTCAAATTAAACGACTCTTTCATCTTTACTACCTCATTAGCTTTCACCACCTCTTCACTCCTTCCCATTATTCTGCGGGTATTCATATACCCCCCGAATATGTCGGGATTCGATGCACATGGCAGACCCCTCTTGGGTCTTGAGGCATACTACGCCCAACAAAATAGACAATCATCACCCTCGCTCTCAGTATGGGGTGACAACTATTTAACTAATCGGTTGTCAACACAAACTCCAAGGATCAAATATAACTCATCTTTTCAAACTGAGGAGTTAGATCAGCTCACTCAAACACAACAAACAGGGCCTTCAGGCTCGAACAATATGACGATCACAGGAGAATCTGGTTCATCTCCTCGTACTACTACTTAGACCACAAATTAGTAGACAATCGATTCATACCGGGTTTAGATGATGAACATTCGTATGACGTTATGCCAGAACGACCAACGTTCTCGAAGTATGTACCCACCTATAGGAGGTTTACAAACACAACCCGAGGTCTCTTTTCAAGAAAACACCTCTATACCATTGCATATAGGAAATACCCTCGAAGAAACTTGGCAAGACAATGGTCAGTTCATAGCAGGGTATCATAGACCTATACAACATCAGAATATACAACAAACGCCGTCAAGGCAAAGTATTGTGACTTCACCAAATGAAGTCATTTCAGCTCTAGTAGAAAAGGTTAGGGAGTTAGAACTTACCCAAGTAAGCCAAAATTCACAATTTATGCAGGCAGGAAGTTCCAATCCTCCACACCATCCTAGCCAATTAGACCTCCTCACCAGAGTAGGCACGTTAGGCATGACTCCTCAGTATTCACAACAAACGCCAACTAGACCCATTATCTCTAACACTGCTCCTCTTGGTCTAGTATAAAACAATCCATTCCTAGACAATACCCCATCATACTTAAACATGTACTCCAAATCACCAAAAGGGGATATGTTCTCCTCTCCTAAAGCATGTTTTCTCAATCACAAGGGCTTCCTTATGCCCCGCCAACTCATACGCTATGCCATACCAACAATCCATTCCACCACCGCTCCCTCAATAGGCACCATCAATGGTCAAAACCTATGCGATAGGGACCTATTCAGAATATTTGAAAGAGCCCTTAGATTTCACCATACGAAGCATCATGCTTCCAAGACCTCTTCCCAACTTGCCCAAATACAAAGGTGAGGGAGATCCAAACGCACATATCAAAGCTTACGCTACAGCCATTCGAGAACTACTCCCATGGGATGGGGTTGTTGCTAAGATATTCCCAAAAACCTTGGAAGGCATCGCTCTCGATTGGTATTATAGAATACCTAAGGCTTCCATCCATTCGTTCAAGTAGCTCATGTCAGAATTCATCAAGGCCTTTGACATGAACAAATTATTAAGGACAGGAATCAGGGAATTCTTACACATCAAGCAAGAACACAACGAATCTATCGCCCATTTCATCCAAAGGTGGCGTACAGTTCTTTATTCTTCGGCAAGTGCTCCAAACATGGATCAAATGGAACTATGCGATTTATTCCTTCATTCTCTCAGCAGAGAAGTGAAGGAAGAAGTCCAAAAGTTTCCACTAAGGACTTACGATGAAGTACTTGAGAGTGCTCTTCGAATAGATCAAGCGGCAATTGATAGTGGTCGCAAAACGTATGGAACAAACGGGAGGTTAATCACCTCCAACCAGAACACCACAACTTATCCTACTACCACGAATGTCAATCAAGGACCTAAAATCCTTAATAAAAATCGTGGCGTAACAACGGATGGAGTAACCGATCAGCCTAAGAAGGTAAATGTTGTCAATACTCCATCACAAATAAACAACCAACGAAACAACAACTTTACCCCGACAATCAACGCAGTGGATTTTAATCATCCATAGCAACAACAACAATGACGGTGAAACCTTATACAGGTTCAAGCCAAAACTCAACTGGTTATCAAAACCAGAATCAAGATCAAAAATGGCAAATGCAAAACTTTGATAGGCAACGGTTTGATCAAAATTTTGGGCCACAATACGCACCAAATCAACAAACTAGGAATTACAATCCTAATTCATATTGTGGTTTCCACAAAATTCAAGGCCACGACACTAGAACGTGCCGTGACTACAATAAATTCATGCAACGCTTGCCAGAAGAACAAAGACAACTTTTCATAGACATGTTTTTGGCAGATCCTATGTCACCGGCATCAAATACTTTTTCAGGGGCAGTTTCCCCTCAAAATGCACCCCTCAAGATCTTCAATGATCCGCTCCCAAATCACAATAATAACAAGTTAAATCCAAGTGGGACAAACAAGGGTGTAATGACAAGAAACAATGATCATGAAGCCTCGACCTCGCTAAATCCATTAGTTGCGCCACAACTAGGAAGTCAGCCACGGCCTAAGGTAGTCGGTTTAGTGGAGTTAGATGCCAAACTACCCATCGAAGTTGTAATAAGGACACAAGAGTATTTCTCTCAGCCAAGTCCAAGCCACCTGCCAGAGATGGATAACATCCAACAAATCGTAGCAAAACCTGTGGGTGCCTATGATTTAATTAACGACCTAACAAAAACCTTCTCGCACATCTCCTTTTTGGATTTATTAAAAAATTCCCCTGCTCACAGGGCTGCTCTTTTAGAGGCATTAGGTTTGGGCCATTTAATTAACATCACTCCACCTCCTGAAACATAGGTAAATCATATAGACTTTGATGTTCATCCTCCAGGGCAGGTGGATAGGGATGTCGAATTCATATTCGAGATAAACAAAATGCCGACAGATGCTGAGATCGCACATCGAGGTGATCCAGCCTTACATTTGCAAGTATGGGTTTATAACAACTATGTAAAGCGTGTAATGATATACGATGGGGCGTGATTAACATAGTCCCCTTCTCTTTCCTTTAAAATCTAAGGTATGGAGAAACGAATTGTTCCACAACTCGAAACACACTAAGGGGCTATGATAGCCTTAAAGCCACCTCGGTTGGAACTATAATATTACCGGTCACCTTAGGACCCAAAACCATCTTGAATGAGTTTTATATTAAAGATTGGGAGACTAACTATAATATGATCCTCGGCTGACCATGGATACACCGCATGAAGGCAATCCCTTCTACGCTATTTCAAGAAGTAGGGTTTTTACACTTAGGAAAGATATTTGTAGCCAAAGGTGATCCAAAACCATTCGATGTACACCTAACTCGACTTAAAGAAAATACCAGGTGTGCACTCGGAGTTTGAACTCCCAATAAGCCAACTTAATAAACCTACCGACGCAGAACCAAAAGAAAAGTTGGTACCTATGATAGATCTTGAAACTATGAGCCTAGCTAAGGCAACCCCAACCCCAAAGATGAAGCTAACACTCAGAAACAATATCATTAGGAACTACTCGAAAAAATCATTGAATTAATAGAACAATATCTACCAATGTTCTTACCATTTGATTCTCGTAGGTGTGGGATATTCCCCAGGTGTCGGTTCTCTCCCGGTGGTGATCTCTCGCATGGTAGAGGTAGAAGATATTAACACAACAAATATCCCAACATCTATACTCCCGCTTAAATATTGGACTCTCCATTTTGATGGGGCTAGATGTCGTTATGAGTCAGGGCGTATAATCCTTACTTCTCCCGAGGGAAAGTCCTACCATTTGCCTTTAAACTAAATTTTGAATGCACAAACAACGGCGCCGAGTACGAAGCCCTCCTCCTTGGCCTCATCTTAGCTAAGAGAATCGGTGTTGATAACATCAGAGTCTTAGGAGACTCAAAATTGGTAGCAAACCAAGTCTCTGAGATATATGAAACCAAAGCCGAGAACTTACAACTTTACAAAACAATCTGTATTGAATTTAAGCAAGGATTTTGACTTCATATCAATCAAGCAATCCCGCGAGAGAAAAATCTTCTTGTTGATTCAATAAAGAACTTTAGCATCATGTTTTACTCCAAACAGTAAGTTAGAGGATACTTGTTTCATAGTATCCCTTCATGATGAACCATTGATAAAAACAATGACAAATTCTCTTTTAAACAAAAATGAAAACAAATCTACTATCCTAGACCACATTGATAGTGATATGGCCACTCTGAATTACTTAAACACCTATGCGGCATTACATCTCTCCTATCATATGATAGATTTGTCCTTAATCCCACATTTGTCTTCCTACTTTGGAAATCCCATGATGAAGCTTCCCTCGCAAATGGAACCTAGCATATACACAGTAGAAAATGGGGACGATTTGGATTTACCTCCAGCCCCACCTGAGTTTGAAGAAGGTAATGCCTCTTTAATCGAAGAAACAATTGATGTTAACATCGGAATGGAAGATGAACCAAGGATATTGAAGTTAGGATCCTTGTTAACTCCATAAGAAGTAGAAATACACACTCGGATCCTCAAAGAACATCAGAAGGATTTTGCGTTCAATTATAAGGAAATGACAGGAGTTGCACCCCACATTGTGGTGCACAACCTCATCACTAAATCTGATGCAAATCCGGTCAAACAAAAGTCGAGACCGATGAAACCCAAAGTAGCTCTCATGGTAAAAGAGGAGGTAATGAAACTCCTCCAAGTAGGATTCATCAAACCAGTCGATTACTCTCAATGGGTATCTAATATCGTTCCCGTTCTCAAAAAAATGGAAAGATACGCATCCGAATAGACTTAGATACATTAACAAAGCGTGTCCTAAAGATGACTTCCGTTACCATCCATTGACGCCATAGTTGATACGCGGACAATGGATTTGAAATTTTGTCTCTCGTGGATGGATTCTGATACAATCAAATCAAAATATCCGAACAAGATCAAGCTAAAACCACGTTTATAACTCCTTGGGAGCCTATTGCTACGTTGTTATGCCATTCGGTCTCAAGAATGCTTTGGCGCTACATACCAATGAGCTATGACATATATATTTCACGATTTAATTCATAAAATCATGGAATCCTACGTAGATGACTTGTTGGCTAAGGCCAAGAAGCGTTGTGACTATCCGAAAGTATTGTTATCCAATTTTACGCACATGGAAAAATTGTAAAACAGGGCCTTATTACTATCAAATCATGACATTGGTCCCAGGGACCCACTTCTGGTCATCAGGTGAGATCGCTCATTTTTTCCAAGAATGCGAGCCATCGAGGAGTTCGATAAGCTTATCTCACTCGGTCGAGCTAAAACAATGTCAAATCGGGAATAAAGAGACGAGTCATCAGAGGAGTTCGTGCCTTGTCCTAACTCGGTCATAACTCAGATCACAAGCCTTAGACGAGTTCATGAGTAGGAAATGTAAGTTCGGTTGTCCAACTTTGGCTTGTCATAAAAGAGTCTCGATAGGAGTGGAGGATGTTTCGATGGTTGGCTCATTCAGGTAGAGAAATGACGAGCTCGACTCGGTTTAATTCAACATGGAGAGATTGATGCTTCCTTGTTGGAATATGAATTGAGCTTTAATGACTCGACGGAGACAATAGTTGCCTCAAGATTTGATTGAGCTTCTTCCATGGAAGTGACTTTCCAAAGTGAAAAGAACATTAGGATCAACACCAACGGTTCCTTGGGATCGCCACATGGCAAATTGTCGCAATTAACTCTCTCTGGAGGTAATTGTTTTTCTGAGATAAAGTTTACTTCTCTACCATGTAGCTGCTGCGTATAGCCAATTCAAATTGCCAAGTGAAGGCACGATCATGGCAAGAGAACGATATTTCCGCGCATGGGAAATATTTCACTTGATTTCCAAGTGGATTTTTATGAATGGCGGGCCAAGCTGAAAATCCCGCTACCGGTGGAAATTGCGGAGATAAGGAACGAACTTGCCAAGGTTGCGCGGCAAAGCTGAGGCCGGGGCCCGTGGATTAATTTTTCCAAGCCGTTATGGGGAGATTTGGAGCTGTTATGCCAGGCGTGGAGATATTGGTTTGGCAAACCATGACCAAACTTCCGTGAAGGGGAGATTCGGGCAAACACTGCCAAGCGCGGAAATATTAAGATGGAAAACCATGATCAGAATTCCGCACGGGCCGTGTAAATAGGATCAGAGCACGTTGTGCGAGTCAAGAATGACGCCAGGTTGGAGGAACGAGTCAAACGCCGAGTGAAGCGGCGAGTGCATGGAGATCAAAGGATGCGTGTTGCATGGACTGTGGATTGGGTTTCATAGATCATACGAGAAAGTGTCTCCTTTCATACAGATCCGCCCTTGTTAGGATTCCACTGAACTTTCAGACTTTGAATCGGCTAAGATAGCTCCACGACCTTCTCCTCATCCTCTGTACAGTTCTGAACTAATGTGGTCGCGAGACAGATCAACCACAGGCAGCAGGCACGTGCAACACAGTAGAAGTCTTTTGAACGCTTCCAGCAAGCACTGCAGGAAACAAATATTCACTGCCGTATACAATGGATTGGAGTCACGCCATTCAAGGCTTCATAAAATTTGCCCGAACCAGGAGATGAAGGTTTGAAACGGTGCAGAATGAAACGATTCATATTGCTCAGCATGTTTTCTCCTAGAAACGAATTGAATGTGAAGGTCAACTCTGAAATACCTGGCCGGCCGTTTTGTATGCCACATCTTTGTCAGTGTAAATGGTCTCTTTGAAAAACTCTGTGGGTAGTACGCAATATTTATACCCTTCCATTATGTACGTCCAATCAGACAATAAAAATATTCTTTTACCAGGTTCAGAGAAACTTGTTTTTAACAATGAACGCTTATACTGTAATTTCAAGCTGTTTTTATCTAGCTTATTTCTATCAGCTTTGATTCACGACTAAGGAAGAATTCATATGGTTGTTACCTGTACATTTTTCCAAGGTCCTTTTGGTTGCCCCAGTTTTTCAACGTATTTTTTGAAGGGCTTATTTTATGTGTTGCAAATTGTAACATAAAGGATCTTTTAGTTTCGGGAAAAATGAGTATATGGTTTAGCTCACAGCTACCTATGCCATACTAAGATCCCAATAGTGGCATAATTGTTGATTGGAGCCGAGATTGCCGAGTGCACTGCCAAAATACCGAAGGGCTCTTTGGCCAAAAATCAGTCTCAAGGGTGTCTATCGACATGTTACGGGCATAAGCCTGGGTCATCATCATGGCAGCATTAGGTCTTTGTTGATAATGGCATTTTCTCATCGTTTGGAAGGTACAATTGTGCTTATTATGGCCAAGCTAAAACATTCTTACTGCAAGTGTTATATGATAAGGAAGAACCATGAACATTGTGGTAAAACCATTCTTTTTAGAAATGTTGGGTTAAGCACGACATTCAAGTGAGTTTGAGCCAACCGGGTGCTCGGGTTGATATGCAAAACAAAGCCAGGTCGAATCAGTTGAAGAGCTCATGGTGTTGTTTCATGGAGTTTGAACGTGGAATGCATGTGAATATGTGGTCCAAAACAAGAAGAAATAACTCTATCTGTCAAGACTAGAGCTATCACAGAGAAATCAATCGATTCAGTGTTGACAGGGCCACGTAACGTGATCCCTAACAATTTTCATAGCTCGAAAATCATTTCTAAATGGTGCAACATGCAGGAGTGAAATAATTTAAATTCATTGAATTGTTTAACCTCTGTGGGTACAACCAATGTATTATGGATCAAATCCACTAAGTATGATTTAGAGTCAAACTTTTCATATTGTGGAAACATTGGTACCAAGTCGAGATAAAGAATAAGCTCAC
This sequence comes from Taxus wallichiana var. yunnanensis, assembly GCA_018340775.1. Taxonomy (NCBI): domain Eukaryota; kingdom Viridiplantae; phylum Streptophyta; class Pinopsida; order Cupressales; family Taxaceae; genus Taxus; species Taxus wallichiana. The sequence continues at coordinate 817,917,243 of CM031240.1, read as the reverse complement.
GGGTGTTGAAGTTTAATGTATTTGTAGAGGCTTTCAATTTCAGGCTTAAAGCTTCATGTTCACAATGCATATAGGTGGCTTGGTAATTCAGAATGGCTCGATTTGGAGTTTGAAGCAAGACCGTAGCAGTGGCATTCGTGAGGCGAGTCTTAATTTGCGTCAGGCCAGGTTCACAGGATCTACATGCATTTTAGGAAAATGATAAGAATCGAGTTTGATAGCTCACCATTCGAAGGACTCAATGCAAAAGAGCCCGATTACCAAGGCAAGGAAAGAGTTAGTGTGGGGTTCAAAATCGATTGCAACACCGAGTTAGAGGATTCAAAGCTCACCGAGTTGAGATTTGTGCAGACTCTATCCACATGGACCCCCCTCCTCTTCAAGTCAAACGGGTCAACGGGGGGGTCCCAACATTATGTTAATTAAATTAATATTTTTATTTAAATATTTTAATAATAATATTTATTATTATTATTTAAATATTTTATTTAAATATTCTTTTAATTAATTGAGAAGACTAGGTCATCAGGCAATTAATGACCCATGATGGAACCTTCTCAGGTGGTTCAACTAACTGCAATAAATACATCATGGGCCTTCATTTTAGGAATGTAATTATGACCATTTCCTCTTCTTTCTCACATATTTTTCTATAAATGTGGGACCAAAGACACCTTTGGATGAATCTCGAATCGTAATTTCTCGGAAAGATTGGTGCAATCCGGAGATTCATCCCAGACTTAAGTTTCGCCATTCATCCAATCAATAATTTACTCGAGAAAGATTATAGCATTGATTGGACTGAAGATTGCAATGAAGCTTTTGACACAGTTAAGCGTTTCTTGTTGTCACCACCTACGCTAATGCCACCTAAGCTAGATCACCCGTTAATTTTATACTCGTGAGCTACCAATGTCTCACTAGCCTGTATGTTAGCCCAAGAGGACGATGACAAGAGAGAGCGTGTAATTTATTTCATTAGTCAAACATTGCTTGACTATGAAACACGTTATACACAAGCAGAACAAGAATGCCTCGCCATAGTCTTTGCAACCAAATGCTTAAGACATTATATGCTAAATCAAGAAACAAGGGTCATGGTAAAAATAGACCATTTACAAACTTTTCTCACGCAAGGGTCCTTGTCTAAGAAGGCTGGATGTTTTATAACCTTAATGGGAGAATTTGAATTAACATTTGTAAATCAGAAATCCGTTAAGGGACAAATCATCGCAGATTGGTTAGCTGATAACCCATTAGATGGAGGTGATCTAGTAGATCTAGATTTTCTAGATGAGTGTGTATACTACATTGAAACTAGATCTCCTATCTCTGAGTGTCCCTAGTACACTAATATCATTAATTATATCTTGGACCATACATATCCGTAAGGGGCTACACCACAACATAGAAAGGCGATTACGCATTATCGTAGCAAAATACGTCATTATAGAGCAAGTGCTCTATCGAAAGCGTTCGATGGAATGCTTCTAAGATGTGTCGACACATAAGATTCCAAGAAGATTCTCCATGAATCTCACAATGGAATGTGTGGAGGCCACTTTGGTGGCCATGCCACCGCTCGTAAAATACATCGAATGGGCTATTTCTGGCCCACTCTAGAACACGACGCAGTAGAGTTTGTACGTAGGTGCCATAAGTGCCAAGAGTTCTCCCATGAGATCCACATGCCGGCACAAACTCTACAACCAATCGCGACTCCATGGCCCTTTTCTAATGGGGCCTAGATTTAATAGGGAAATTCTCTCCCTCGTCTACAAACGGCCATAATTTTATAATCACGGCCACCGAATATTTTACCAAGTGGGTAGAGGCTATGCCTCTTACTACTGTACTGCAGGGTTCTGTAATCACCAAGTTCATCTTGAACCAAATCATTTGCAGGTATGGTATCCCACAAGTCATTATCTCAGATAATGGAACTTCTTTTAAGAATGACGAAGTTCATGCGAATTGTGCAATAAATTTAAAATAAGCCATCATACGGCTTCCTTGTATTACCCTCAAGCCAACAGACAGGCTGAAGCGAAGAATAAAACACTAAAATCCATTCTCCTTAAAATGGTGAAAGAAAACAAATGAGATTGACACTTAAAGTTATATCCGGCCTTATGGGCCCACCGAACCTCAATAAGAACACCAACAGAGCGACTCCTTTCTCACTAGTATTTGGGATAAGGCGCTTCTCTCACTTGAGGTTGAAATACCCAGTCTCCGCATTTCATTACAAGGGATCCTGGATGAAGACGCTTATAGAGAAGCACATCTTTCCCAACTAGAAAGCCTAGATGAAGCTAGGTTAGATGCTGAACAGCGGCACAGAGTCTATGCTGACCGGATGTGCCGGCAGTATAACAAGAAAGTCTATGAACGCGACATATATGAAGGTGATCTAGTTCTAAGGCTGATACCCGGATCGACAAGAAGACCGGCGAAGGAAGGAAGTTCCGGCCTAAATGGTTGGGCCCATACCGAGTCATGAAGGACTATGGAAATGGTGCATACCTCTTATGTACGCTGGAAGGTGAGGAATTTGGTGAAACAGTCAATTCCCTACACCTCAAGCGGTTCTACGCGTAAGCAACTAGCACTATTTATAATTACATTTACATCAGCATCTTCATATAGATTAAGATCATTTTGTTTGCTTGTTTCGCACACAAATTATGATCAAGGAATTTATTCTCAAAGTAATTCATTACAAACTCATGATGTTGTTGGCATAAACACTCTAATCATACTTCTCCATTTTCATGATATCATCAAATTATCTCTGAATCATTTTATCAAATAAAGCTAGATATGACAAAGTCTTAACGGTAACCATGCCAAGATCTGCAGGTTTATTCTCACTTTTGGTTTCTTCTTAGGATAGGTGTCTTGCCTATGGTCTGTTCTAGAAGCTTCATGGTGTCACATCTATCCCATATGTATATCTCTTTGGAAATAAGCACATACTGACATTTTACTCAAGTAAACAAGTCAAATATTGATCAAATAGAAAATTTTAATTTTACACATTTCCTTGCCTCACCAACCTTTGGTGATGAGCTTGTGTCTCTTACTAGTGACGTAGGGTTGGGAAAGGATGGAAATGCCCTTACTCGCCTATGCTTTTCCCATGGTGATAAACCCATGCTTCTTACTAGTAGCATGGGGCAAAGTGTAGGGGGTCCTCTTGACAAACAAATGCAAAAGGTCATAAGCAAACAATTCAAATCTCGAAGTCTTTGAGTCAAAAACAAATGAATCAGATGTCCAAAATTCCAAAAGAGTTCAAAATCCTAAAAACCCAGATTTTGTCTACCATGTGGCCATCTAAGGATCTAAGTCTGGATAAACCGCAAAGCAAGTTGCATCCAAAACTATGAAGTCACTCGAGTGGAGTGGGCTTGTGGTATCCTAATTTGGTTCCGCCAAAGCTTTGTCTGTCTTTCATCAATATCATTTCAACACATCTCATAACTTGTGCCCTTCCCAACTCTTGGTGATGAGCCCTCGCATCTTACTAGTTGCGTGGAGTTGGGGGTAGGGGCAGGTTTATCTGCTCATCATACCAGTTTATATTCATCACTTTGCCAAAACAAATATGAAGTATCCAAAATTTCTTACAGAAACTAAGATTCAAAATCACATTATATCTACATTATCATATATCAGCATCATGAAATACAAAAGGAAAATAAACACTTGCATCATTTGTTCTCCATTGCATACATTTTAAAGAGCATACAAGTATAAACATCATAATCTACATAAGGAAACTAGAAAGGAAACAAAGCCATAAATGCCAAAGGTTTGATCCAAAACGAATATATATATATATATATATATATATATATATATATATAAATGATCAAAGTTTCTGTACAATGCCATCATGCACTAAGCATGGTCAAAATGCTCAAAGAGCCCGGGATATACAAAAGAATATATCATACAAAATCTAGAGAGCCAATTGGCTTCTCAATCCCTACGAGACCCCTCTGAAGGCACACACCCACGCCTAGGACTCTGCTACGCCGGCGCTCTGAGTGCATGGAGGGCTCAGGATCCCGAGGGGCAGCTGCAGTCTCGCCACGAGAATGAATCCTCATCAAGCGCTCGGCCGTCCTATACCCCGCTAGCTCCGTGCGAAGAGTCGATACCATCCTGGCCACATGCAAATCGGGAAAAGACATTAGTGTCTACCACCGCCGAGGGCTCCCCAAAGCATCTACGATAACTCGCACGTGTCCTCTCCATGGGGATCATCAGGTATCAGTACATACCCTGCGAATCAAGTCCCACCACTCATCGGTGGTCTCTACAAACAAAGGAGAAAATGAATTAGAAACCAAACAAGAGATTAGAAATACAAGATAAAACAAAAGGAGAGATAACAACTAAGGAGATCCTAACTAAAAACAAACATTAAAAGGAGAGAGGGTAACTTACTCGGATCACTGTGCCTCCAGATGGATCTATAGGATCAAGCACTCGCCATAGATGCCGCCGCTAACTAAGGGGCTGCTCTATGATCGGAGCAATGTAGCACCCCGCAACGGACTCATCCTCCCCACTCCATGGCCCCGGGAGAGTGGATCCTCTTAAACCGAGTCACTCTCTCACGCACTCTCGCCCCTCTCTAGCTACACATAATATCCTGAGTGTCATGCCACTCAAGATCACTGTCCTCCTCCTCTGTCTCTCCCCCTATAAACTCCTCAGACTCGAGTCTATGTCAATGGGGTCATCACTGCTATGGGCAGGACCCGTGGCAATCTGAAGCAAGGGTGCCTGAGGCACACCGGCTCTCCCTCTGGCACGTACTATCCTCCTGGCTGCAATAGGAACGCCAGGAGTAACCACTGTCCAACCCCGGCCTCTAGGCCCCCCTCTGGCCTCTCGGACTGATCTGTATACTGGCACTACTGGGGAAGCATACCCATGTATGGTAGGCCAAACTGCTGAGGAACTCGCCAAAGGGGTGCATCTCCACTCGCCCCACTCTATCAATAAGCTGCCCTGTGGTGGAGCAGAAATCAAAGTAAGAGCCTCCTCGCCCCATATACCTACCATAGTCTGATATGGTGTGGCCTCCATGTCGGTAGTAGTTAGAGAAGCAACTGGCTGATGAGGTGCTCGGAGCACCGACATATCTGTCCATCTAGCTACCCTCACAGCTCCGGATCTGCCACCTCTACACCTCTGCCATAGGGGATGAAGTGCTCATAGACCCAACTCATGACTAGGGTCGGGTGGCTCAAGGACTGCCCCTGTAAACGGACTACCCTATATAAATCATGGTAGGTGGTCCCAAGTATGTCTGCTCCCTAGGCATATATCCGGCCATGTCCCTCTATCTGTGTAATAATGGGGACCAACAATATAACAATGTGTCTCCTCCCTTGTCCCCTGATCAGTCTCGAGGCAAGGATCCCCATGATAGCCTGGCGAAGTAAGGGGATGGGAAAACTAGGAATGGATCGAACTCTAACCCCCTTCTTCAACCCCGTGGAGATGACTGCATCTCCCATGTATGTGGCCCACTGTGCTATCTGGGCCCATGAACCTGCTGTCTCTAGGGTGAGTCATCTCCCGATGATCGGGACCCCCAGGATACGGTAAACATCCTCCAAAGTGATGGTCCACTCACCGCGGACCCCTGGTAATCGGAAGGTGTTCCGATCAGCATCCCAATAGGAGAATAGGTCACAAAGAATGTGACTGGATGGTGTAACATGGGGCATGCGTGAGATGCATAGTATTCCGGCCCTCTGAAGAGTGTCCTCCTCATCCTGTGAAAGGGCATCTAATACTCATGGGAGCCACCACACTCCTCTCTCGCTCCACCGGATATACTCCTCTCTCGCCTTCGCATACACCCAAAAACACACAAAATAGAGCAAGTTAGCATCCAAATAATACTGGAAAAATCATGAAAGCATGTAGAAATGCTAAAAATGCAAAACAATCTCAAATGATGTTCTTTTGGCATTCTATGCAAAACCACCGCCTTGAGCAGGAGGTGGTTTTGAACCGCCACCTTTCGGCGGTCATGTAACTTCCGCCCCGGGCGGGTGGCGGTCGTGGCCCAAAACCCACGCGGGTTTTTAAACCTAAAAGCCCAAAAAATGACAAAACAAGACCATTTTAACTAAAACAAGGCCTACCCAGTAGGCGCCCCCCCTAGATGGACCTTTTAAACCTAACATTTTCAAAAATTACCCCCCCATGACAAAGATTTTAACATTTCAAAATTAAGGGGGTAAAAAGGATAAATTGAAGAAAACTAACATGTGATCTCGCAGGTCGATGTTCCGCTCATGGAGGCATGATCACTATCCCATCACTGGACGTTTTGACTCTACTCATGCAAGAAACCATCACCGTGGGTTCCAGAGCTCAAAATCAATCAAATCAACTCACGCAAATGAATAGGAAAATGGGCCCACTTTCATATATATAGCACCCTGATTCGTTTTAAATGCCTTTTTCACAGGTTTGGAGCGCCGACGGAGGTAAGTTCTTATCCCCGCACAAATGGTACGTTCTCATTTCCTATTATTTTAGCGTTTATTTTCCAAACTATTGTGTCTATCTGCACTTGAGTTCTCTTTTCATTTTGCAGGTAGTAGGAATTTTGGACGGCGTCATTTCAACACACGGATGTATCAGGTATAACTTCTAACTTCCCATTTCGGGACCACCATACTCGGACCCACCGTTTTATGCCTCTTCATGGCTAAAACGCTTCTCCGAGGGGGCAATATGTACGTACCCAAAATTGTAAGGTACTTGCACGTCAAACAACGTAACAGCCCCAATGATGATACAGTCTCTTCGCAAGGTGTTCGGATCCGAAAAGATCTCCAAGTATGTGTTAACATCCCACATGCCCCGCTTAGCCCCCGTGTGCTTTGTTTTTCCCTTTTCCCCTCTTTTCTTGGCCTTTTTCTCTTCAGTGATGAAACCGCCGCCCTGCCTGGCGGCGGTCTCGTGACCGCCACCCTGAACAGGTGGCGGTCCTCAGTAACCACCGCCCGCTTGGGCGGCGGTCCTTTATACGTTTTCCAGAAATCTCTTTTAACACGACTCATGTAATTTCAATGTTTTACCAGCTTTCTTTCACCACCATAAGCTTGCATTTATGATTCTGGTTCCCTGGAATAGTGTTTTTCCATTGTTTATAGTTTAAGAGTTCTATTTGGTTTTTACCTTGGGTAAATGCAAATGCTATAAATAGTTGGCTTGTGCTCAAGAAAATGGCCCCTCAAATTTGCCTCTGAATTTCTCTTTGCAATAGATTTAGTTTTCATTTTGCTTAGAGTTCTTAGTTTCTTTCATTGCATGCTAGTTAGTGTTTTTTTTGCTGTTAGAAGCCACATATCCATCTTGTGCAGTAAATGTCATCATTTTATCCAATCCATTGGAGTAGAATAGTTTGTTTTTAATAGAAGCCATTAAAGTTGTAGGTTTTGTTCTTCAAACAGGATAGTTTCAGGTTTTGGATGTTTCATGTTGCATGACTCGCAATAAATCCCGCTAGGAATTGCATAAGCCAAGCTCTGTACTCTTGCGCTATCCCTCTCCTACTCGCATTTTATTCAGTCTGTATCTTGAGCTGCCTTTGTCCCAATATCTACTTCTGTTGATGCTAGCATTACACGCTTTTCTGGATCCACGTGAACACGAAGGAACGAGGAGATCACACTGAGGGGACAAGATCACACACACCATCGGATTCGCCACTGTTCTGCAGAATCCAGGTTCTAGCTTTCAAAGTTCTAGTTAGAAACATATCAAATAAAGTAGCCAATCACTTTATTTCAGTTAATTCTACTCTCGATATTGCCAGGGAAGCTGTGGGGATTGATAGTTTCTGAGAAACTATGATTCACTCCTCACTTCTGAGGTAGGATCGAGAGCCTTGCAAATAGATTAAGTCAATTATTTCATTGTTTAGAATAGATTCACAATTACGTATAAATAACTACACTTAAGGTTATCTTGTTTGTTTTAATTTCGTCATTAGATTAATTGTCAAATTATAGGTATATGATAAAGTAGTTTCTCTTTTAAAATTCCTTCATAAAATTTCATCGAAAATATAAAAAAAGAGAGAAAATCATATATGCTATAGATATACTTCACGTAGTTAAATTTCATTTTGTTGCAGTTTTTTTTACATTGTTTCTTTTGTATGACAATCACGGGACCTAGGGAGCCCAGAGAATACGTATTCGAGCCAATCGTGCCCCAACCCAATCTCATCACAACGAATAACTGATATAGATCAAAATCTTAGGATCCAAGTCTTCCGAACAACGGTAAGCTTGCAACAAATCAATTCCCAGTTGAGCGGATTAAACATAGAAGACGACCAAGCGCACACATTTTGGTCGAATCAACCAAACTACATATTACCCTAGGTAACATCCATATGACTGTAGAAGGGCTTGAAAGAGAACAAACCTTTGGTTGTGATCCTTTGGTCCCACAGCCAGATGTAGGAGACACTCTTACAGATATAGATACCAGCTTAAGAATTCAGGTTGCACGAACACCTGTAAGATATTCTGAGAAAATCACACAGTTATTGATTCTAAATATAGAAGTTTAGAAAGCATACGATTATTGATACTAGGGATTAGGGGTTGATTCCACACATGACCATAGTAGGACCACAACAATTACTTACGAGTCTATGTTTGTGATCCACAAATCCCGCAACCCAACGAATCCATAAGTGAATCAGACATAGACGCTAGCCTACGTACACTAGTATTCCGGTCTACTCCACTTCCACCTATCATCATCGAATAGTTATCCTTGCTAAACACAGCAGCTAACAAAGCTAAGGAGTTCTGGACTAGGCCAGAGAATCGCCCATAGAGTCAACTATATCCATCATTCATTTTATGACCTGTATCTCGAGACATACACTAAACTATCCTGAGTTATTTTCCACGTATTCCACAACCATGCCATTGATATTGATTGGAGCCTTTGAGTAGTCATCCTCCGCTGATCGATCTATCACACCATTGATTAGGAGGGCCTTCTTTGCCTTAGATTCATCCAAAGTGGTGTGTATCAAGACATTAGATTGCCTAACTAGTTTGTCTATCCCATATATATTCCATCCCCACCTGCTTTCTCGCACAACCTCGGGAGTTTGGGTGTGAGGAAGAGTTACTTGTAGATTCCACGCTCGTTCCTTTTCTCATACGTTATCAAAGATATTAGATCAAACCTAACTTCGTTTTCTAACTCATGAGCTCTTATGTCATATTATTTTCCAAAAAAATGTTATCTAGATTTTGTTAGGCCCCTCGGGTGTTGTGTAATAATCAATGTGAAAGATAAGGTTAGGAAAAATGAACTTACAAACAATACTTAAGGCTTTGTCACATCTATTGAACCACTTTCATTTATCAAGTTTTGATGTTGGTTCTTTCTCTACTCCCATAGTGATACAAAACAACCCTTTACCTCATAGTTTAACTACCATTTTATATCTCCATTCATGATAGTTAAATGGCGTGAGCAACATAAATCTACCACCATCCGTCATGAGTAAAGATAAAGAGAAATTTAGAAAAGGAAAGGAAACCCACAACCTAGAACAACAGTTCACCCCCATGTTTATGAAAATTTATAATTAGTGTGTTGATTATAAGCAGGTGCCTTTGTGTGCTATAAAATAATTGGCCACTCACCTTCAAATTAGTGGATTCCATGTAAGAGTGGAAACCACAATGTTTTGTGACACGCACAAGTGAAATGACACTAGAACAAGCACAATAAGGGACGAAAATGTGAAGAAGAGCAAAAATAGGGTCCTATGTGACAAAAAGCATCTCACATCACGAAAATGAACTTACTTTCCACAAGGTAGATGTGCTCACTAACCCGCAAGTGAAAAGAGTCAATTACAATGATCACCTAGCTGCGAAAAACTCCAATAACCCCTAAAATACTAAAAGGTAAGAAAAAGACCACCTAAATTAATTAACACTTGGTTAATAAAATAAATTAAACCAAGTTTTAGAAAAACCATAGTCTAAAAATATTATAAAGATAAGTGCAAAAACGGGTCAAGTTAAAGGGGAACCAAGTTGAGGTTCGAGTTGGCTCAATGTTTCATGATGACTAGGAACATAGTTAGGCTGGTTAAGTGGGTCAAGTTGGCGGTAACCATTGCTAAGATGGGTGTGTGGCTCAACGCGGGCTAGTGAGTCGTGGCTTTGAGTAACCACCAAGATGGACTATGAGGATGTGGTGAGCGAGTTAGGGAACACTTCGCAGAAAGAGATTTGGGCAAGGTAAAATTTGATCCAAGGTAATCGGTGAACTTGAGGTAGGGTTGAGGTGGGGCATGGGATGTAAATATGGCCAAGACAAGGGATTTGAGGTGATATCACCAAGTCGGGTCTAATTTGGGGTGAGGGAATGCCAAGTAATGTAGAGAATGAGATCAGATAACTCGGTCTAGTTTGACACATATTTTCTCGAGCTTGGTGGCACAAGTTACAACAGAGATAATCACGAAAGTGAGGAAAGGGCCAAGTAGGGTTTGATGGGTTGAGATGCGAGAGATCTTGGGGATCGGAGCTGAATGAGCTCGGAAGGGTTGAGGGAGAGTGATCCAAGGCATCATCGGGTAGCTTGGGTGTAGCTTGGATCATCAAGGTAGGAGCATGGGGATCGAGATGGTTGAGCTTGGTAGGGTTGATAGAGTGGCTTGGATTGAAAAACTATGAAAATGTAGAAGTGAGGGAAGAAACAATGGTGAGTGGGAGTCAATGCAACTAGATGATTTGTAGAGAGTAGATTGCTTTGAGTCAGGGCGAGATGGAGGTAAGTTGGGGTAGAATGACCCCAACTTTAGGAATCCTATAAATTTAGCTACAACCAACCAAAACTAGCTACAAAATACCTAAAAATTTCACACACACTAGAAACCCACAAACAAGAAAAAAATCCACAAGCACAATGTTAACCAAATAATGCCAATATCAGCATTAAAAATAATATGGATAAAACATGCACCAAGAGTTAAGAAAAACATGAAATTGAGAGTAATCCAAAACAAAAGTAAAAGTGACATGATTATCAAGATATGAGCTATAATACCATGAAAGAGGGATGAATATCATTTGGAAGGCGTGCACATTGACGTGAGTTACACTCTTAATAAAACATGAAGAACTTGAAGTAATTAAAAGAATACATCTCAAGGAACTTGTGCATACAAAAACGGTCTACTCGTGCTTATAGATCAAAAATGGAGAAGTACATAAAGGAGTGTTATGTAACTCCATGCCTAGATTTTTCATACCTCCAAAATAGGAGAGAGGAGTTACAATCCAATAATGGAATGTAACTCCCATATGAAATATGACTAAATGACACATATGACAGATTATGTCTCTCGTCATATAACTCCTAATGACTCATCTAAGACCTATGACTCACCTAAGTGAGATGACTCACCATGGGTGAGGGAAATTCACCTAATAAATAAATAATAAGTGAATAATACCCCTTCACACTAACCATACTAGGTGATTCTACATTGAAAACCTGATAACTAAATAAACTTACAATAAAAAAATAAGCACCCTTTATCATGAATATATGATTTTTTACACCAATTAAATGGTGAAAATTATTTTTCAAAAATTGATCTACAATCGATACCATTGTTGGTGTGAGTTATCCTATGTGTCCTCCACTCACATATGTAGGGTCATCTCACATGGGTTAGGTTTAGGTTAGGTTTAGGGTTTGCTATTGAGTCATGCACTAGGGTTACTTAGCACCCTATATGTATCCCTTCATTTGACATTTATGAGCATGCCAAGACACTCCATTGTCTTTTCTTTACATGTGCAAGTTTTGTTCTATTATGCAAGTTATTCAATTGTTGATTGATTCTTCCTTGTGATTATGCTGGAGCCTTTACGATTCAACCAGAGTGCAACTTTATCGTGGTGCACATTTTCCGATATGATTCATCAACTCTTTCATGGTATCAAAGCTGAGATCGGGTAAATGTGCACTCATTTTTTGAGTTGTGATTACTCTTGTTTTTCATTTTTTTACTCCTCGTGCAAGTTTTCGATCATTATATTCTGGTTTTTCCTTGCTAATGTATTTAACAAGTTGCTCTTGAAAGTTGTCATTTTTTTGTGTTCTTCATGCATGTGCAGATCTCCTTGAGTCTTTCAGGGGTTTTACAGCTAAATTTAGTTAGCTACAACTACATTTGGAGATCCGTTAAAATAGAGGTTTTTACTTTTTTTTATTAAACTGAAATTTTTTTAGATCTCTCGTGTTTTTTTACTTTTTTATAGATTCGGTAAAAAAATCATGTTCTTGGCATTTTGGACTACAACATTTGTGGGGTTTTGGCTCTGTCCCAAGCCTTCTCTCCTCTCTCGGTATGGTTTTTTTTTCTCTAGCCGAGCTCCATTTTGTGCTTCCCACTTGTGTGCTCGTGGTCATGTTTGGCTCGCTCGCTCATGGTGTGCTCTCTCGCTTGTGGAGGGTCCCTCCCTCCTCCCGCACCGTGGCTATGTGGCTCTTCCATGTGCTCCTATGCTTTATTTGCTGGTTATTTATTGGTCGTGGATTCACCAACGTGCTCGCCCAAATGCACCAAACTAATTCTCTTTTCTGGCCAATGCTCACCTTTCCTCGCATGTATGTTGGCCATGTCCGATCCGTCGTGACTCGCCTTGACCCCGCATCTAGTCTACCTCTACGATCTTTCTCCTCTATCGTGCTCTCACCTCCAGCAAAAACCTACGCACCAGTCCACACATTTTGGTAAGTTTCCTTTCACGGACTGCACATTTTTGGTAAGTTCTTACTTTGGTAAGTTTAGAAAGTATTTTTAAAATTCTTTCTTTTTTAAAATCACAAAAAGCTTAATCTTTTTTTGGTTAGTTTTTTTAAAAAAACTTTCCATTTAAAAAAATAAAAAATTTCTAATTAAATTTTTTTCTAATATATCATTTTTAAAAATCTTTCCTTAATATATTAAAATACTTTCTAATATTTAAGTATTTTAAATATTTAATTAAGTTTTTAAAATTAAATATTAATCGTAATTAATTTTAAAAAATTACGATTAGATAAAGTTTTTTTAAATCGTCTTTTAAATTAACGTTTTTTTATCATTTTTAGTCCAACTAGCTCTAAAATTAGCCAAACCGCAAGTTTCTAAATGATAAATCTTAGGCGTTATTGTCGAATTTTTTTCTACTAATCGTGCGCTCAAGTGTGCAAAAGTGACACTCGAGCACTTTCTTGTCTTCCGCGTGCCTTTATGGCATTCTGAAGATCATCAAAATTCATCCTGAGTTCATCTAAACATTGAAATTACCCTTATTATTGCTTACGCCTAGTGAGCACATCCGCCATTTGCAAGAGGGGTATCCATTGCGGCGTAAGACACTTTTTCTCACAACTAGGATTTGATTTCTCCTCCTTCCTATTTTTTTGCTTTTGTGCTTGTATACAATGTCGTTTCTTTGTCAGCGCTCCACGAAACATGATTGTGGTCTCCTCTCTTGCACATTATTACGTTGATTACAAGGTGAGTTACCAAGTGTTTTACGACACACGCTCGGACCCAATTGTATTCAATGCACTAAACTATAAAGTGCCAAAATTAGGGGTTATTATATTATCCTAAATAGTTGTGTTTCTTTTACGCATTTCTTCTCTCTCTTTTCACTATGGATGCACTTTCAATTCCTTTGCTTATGTCATTCAACTTTTTCGAATGGAGATTGAAAATAATTATGAAACTAAGGGGTAAAGGGTTATTCCGCATCACCATGGGAATTGAGGCCAAACCAGATGACGACACATCGACACTAAAATTTTCCTCCGTAATTTCTATTTCATTAATGTATGTATTAGGAATAGGATGTTGTTAAGTATAATTAGTAGTAGCGTCTGATAGAAGATAACAACGCCGTTAGTACGGTGCCGCCAATAATGTGGAGTACGGTAATAGTCAAAGTACAATAGGAATGTTGTAAAAAGTAAATATTTGTCGTAAGTGGTCCGGTAATGTTAAAATGTCAAAGTTTGGGTAATTAGAGAAGTAGGGTCTACATGATTAGGAATTAGAAATATTATATTGGTAATAAAGACAAGAAGTGAGGTCATAAATATTTTGTGTATTTTATTTGTAAAAAGTCTAAAAATGTGGAACCCATGTAAAATAATAAGGTTCAACTTATCTTAATGTATAAGCTTACATGTACAGATAAGAGTTAAGGTATGGAATATGATTCGTTAGAGTGGATTTCTTATCCTATCTTAGAGATAAGATGGATAAGCCTAGAAGTTCTATAAATAGAGAGGCCACCCCCCTCATTTAGCATAGAAGGAAGTAGTGAGAAATATTGTAGGAAGTGTGCGAAGGAAGCCATCAGTTTAAAGGTGTGTTGAAGAAGCCATTAAGAAGTGTAATTGTAAAGTTTCTCCCATAGTCTTGGTGAAAGGAAAGTGAAGTCAATAACACTTGAAGTACCTCATGGGTGAGATTGTAACATTTTCATGTTAATATTATAAATTTGTCATCATTCTCCGTCTTATCATAGTCGATGGTATTCTTGTGTTATGTTGTTGTTTTGTTCAGATTACATCCACCAAACTAAAGGTCAGGCATTAGTAAATAATCATAGCACGAGGAGTTCCCATGAAGAATTATCATAGTGCCGATTGGTGTTGGCTGGACCTTAACAAATCTAAGTGGTTAAACCGTAGTGATGAAGCTTTAGGTCTTCTTTTCGCATGTTTGTTTCTCCCGACTTGATCTTCCCACATTGAGTTGTCTAAAACACCTAAGTCTCTGTGGACAATCTTAGATGAAATGTTTAGACAACACAATGACATGAGAGCGCATGCGTTAGAAAATGAACTACTAGGGTTAAATCCTAGTGATTTTGAAAACCTACAAGCATTTTTCTTGAATTTTGTTGAAAACCTACAAGCATTCTTCTTGAATTTTGTCCACACTAGATCATTGCTAAAGGAATGTCAAGTAGAGAAGAAAGATTCTCAACTGATCTTGTTGATTCTCTCTAAGTTAGGTCCTAAATATTCTATCTTTGTGTCAACTTTTACGCTACAAAATTTACCTTGGGCAAGGATTGGAATATGCCATCCTTTGACTATTTTCATCACAACTCATTCGAGAATAGAAAAACTCATTCAAATGGGGTCTCTCAAGTCCAAGTCACATGCCCTTGTAGCAAGTACTAGTAAGGAAAAGAAGACTGAAAAGAAGAAAGAAAAATAGGATCCACCTAAGAAAGAAACCAAGACCGATACTAAAAATAACATGAACGCTTCGACTTCTGAGCCTAGAGCACAGAAAGATAGGTATTTTTATTCCTATTTCAAGAAGCTTGGTCATAAAGAGCATACATGTATGAGAAAAAAATTGATCACCTTACTCAATTACTTGAGAAAATAAAATAGGTGTTCCCGAGTCTATCAAAAAAATTCTCCAAGGCCAAGTCTTCCACTTGCAAAAAGGTTCTAAATTTGATAAGAAGAAAAGAAAGGCCCTTGTAGCCAAATTTTCTCCTTCATCGATATGGATTATATATTCTCGGTGCCTCGCACCACATGGGTTCTTTGCATGTTGAGTTCTTCGACATCAAGCCTTGTGGGATGTCCCAAATCACAATGGGTAATGACACGACAATGTCGGGTTTACGGTAGTGGATCGGTAGAGATGGATGGGGAACATTCAACCAAGTGTTGAGCATTCTGATATCTCTACCAATCTCCTACCGGTTTACCAAATTACGCACCTTAGTGAAGGAATGCGAGTGGAATTTGGTCCTAACTCGGTGATTATTCGTGAGCTTAACGATGAAACTATAGTGGCCGAGGGAAAGGTAGATCAATGTTCACTGATTATATACCTTTTCCCACTTTACTTCTAACTCTAAGCCCACTGCCTTGCTCACTCATGAAAATGAGGTTAGTAAGCTATGGCATGAGCGATTCAGACATCTAAATTATCACTACCTTGAACAATTGAGCCAAAATGAAATGGTCAACGGGTTAC
Organism: Taxus wallichiana var. yunnanensis; assembly: GCA_018340775.1. Classification (NCBI taxonomy): domain Eukaryota; kingdom Viridiplantae; phylum Streptophyta; class Pinopsida; order Cupressales; family Taxaceae; genus Taxus; species Taxus wallichiana. Next base: position 817,901,132 of record CM031240.1, on the reverse strand, counting down.
CCCACATCAAGTTTTCTAAGGGTCTTTGTGAGGGTTGTACCCTTGGAAAGCATCATGAAAATAAATTTGAAAAAGGAAAATGTCAAGAGCTAGTCGTCCCTTGGATCTTGTTCACAGTGATATTTCTGGTCCATTTCCATCTCCTTCATTTACTAGAGCTCTTTATGTGCTAACCTTCATTGATGACTATTCGCGATATACTTGGGTGTATTTTCTTAAGTCCAAGTCTTTGAACATTTTCAGGAATTTAAGGCTCTTGCTGAGAAACAGGTAGAATGGTCTATCAAGGTTCTTCGAACCGAAAATGGAGGTGAATATGTAAACAATAGGTTCATGGATTTGTGTACTTCTGAAGGGATCTCTTTGCAGCATACAGTTGCTTATAGCCCTTTGCAGAATGGAGTCGCAAAAAGAAAGAACCGTACTCTTAAGGAGATGGCCACTTGTATGGTTCACTCAAAGTCTCTTCCTCCACGAGTATTAGGCCTGAGCAGTGAATTATGCAAACTACATTCGAATAGTGTTCCACACAAGGAAGTAAGAGGGATGACACCCTTTGAAGCTTGGTTTGGACACAAACCTGATGTTGAGCACTTTCGAGTCTTTAGATCCAAGGCTATGGCTCGATTCCCAAGAAGAAATGCAAGGCATTGGAACCACAATCCAAACCTTGTATCTTTGTAGGGTATCCTGATGGCATGAAGGGATATCAATTGTTGAATCCTACTTCTCATGAGCTTTATATTGAGAGAAGTGTTAAGTTCGATGAGTCTTCTTTGACTTCTACTTATCCACCTATTGAGGTTCTTCAAATTGCCGATTCGATTCCGACTCATCAAATGATGATGTTGTTGAGCATGCTCCTCTTCCTGATCCTCCCGACCATCAGACCTTTGAGTCTTCCGATTTTGATAGTAGTGATGATGAGGACTATGTCCCTTATCACTCAAGTGAAGAATCTTCCAACTCGAGCTCCGATCCTCCCGGTCCTCTTTGGGCTAGGAAAACTTTGCAAAGTGCTGGAGATTTAGTTGGAGATACTTCGGATATGAGACGTACTCACTCATATTTCATTGGACCCCACTCTTTCTTCACCTTTGCTTCTGATCCACAGTCTTTCTAGGAGGCTTCTGGTATTCCTAAGTGGGATTATGCCATGGATGAGGAGTATTCCTCTCTCATAAAGAATGATACTTGGGATCTCACCCCTCTTCTAAAAGGAATAAAAATCGTTCGGTGTAAGTGGGTGTTTCAAACAAAGTATGGAGTAGATGGAGATGTTGAAAATTTTAAAGTGCGATTAGTAGCTAAGGGTTTCTCCCAGATAGTTGGGGTTGATTATACTAAAACCTTTTCTTAAGTTGCGAAGATGACTTCTATTCGAATGACCCTAGCCATTGCCACATCAAACAGATGGAAAGTCCATGAAATGGATGTTAAGAGTGCCTTCCTTTATGGTGACCTAGAGGAAGAGATATACATGGAACAACCTCCGGGTTATTTCCATGATCCCTCCCTTGTTTGTAAGTTAAAGAAGTCTCTTTATGGCCTTAAACAAGCCCCTCGGGCTTGGTATGCCAAGATGGACTCCTTTTTACTTACATCAAGGTTTATTAGGTGTCACTCGATCAACATTTTTATATTCTATGGCAAGTTGACTCCACACTCAATCTTGTTCTCTATGTTGATGACTTGTTGATCATCGACAGCTCTTCCTCTATCATTGATCCTGTGAAGACCGCATTGGCTAACATGTTTTCCATGATGGACTTAGGTCTACTTCATTACTTTCTTGGGATCCAGATTTCACAATCTGACTTGGGAATTATGATTTCGCAACCTAAGTATGCTCTTGATTTACTTTCTTGTTTTTAGATGTCCGATTGCAAGTCTTCTCCTACTCCTTTTCTTTTCGGGTTAAGTTGGTTTCTGATTGCTCTACTCCCTTGGTTGATGGTACCCTTTATCGAAAGTTGGTGGGGAGCTTGATTTACTTGACTCACACTTGACCGGATTTATCGTATGCTTTGTTGGGATCATGTCCAGATTCATGCAAGAGCCACATGAGCTACATTGGAAAGTAGCTAAACAGATCCTTCATTATGTTTGTAAAACTTATACTAATGGCATTCACTATCATGGAGGGGTAGATATTGACTTGATTGGGTTCCATGATTTTGATTGGTCCGGTGACTTAGATTATTAGAAATCTACTTACGCTATAATTTCTCTCTTGTTTGGATCATATTAGTTGGTCTAACAAGAAGCGAGTAATGTAATTGTGATATCATCTACAGAGGTAGAATACAAAAAGAGCATTAACGCTGCCATAGAAGCTATTTGGCTATAAGATATTCTAACAGAGTTTGGCATCCACCTTCGGTGGCCTACCATTATCTATCGTGTGATAACACAAGCACTATCTCTTTTTGTAAAAATCCAATTCAACATCAGCGATGAAGCACATTGAGATCCATATGCACTTCATACGAGAGATTATTCATGATGGTATCATTGACATTCAAGACATTCGATAAATTGATCATATTATAGATTTATTTACCAATCCCTTCACTGAGATGAAGTTTCTTCACTTACGGTCTCTTCTTGGGGTGAGGTCTTCTGCAACTACTCATCTTCTTCGGGCTATGTAGTCCTCCTTTTCTTCTTCTTCTTCTTCTAGGAAGATGTTTTTTGTATATGGGCACCTTATCAAGCCTTTAGTTGTTGGGCCCCATTGACACATCTTTCTTAGTTGTTTAGAGTGTCTTCTCTTTCCTGTCCGACTCATCATAGCCACTACCCCATGCTTTGATGAAGGGGGGTGTTGGTGTGAGTTATCCTATGTGTCCTCCACTCACATATGGAGGGTCATCTCACATGGGTTAGGTTTAGGGTTTTCTATTGAGTCATGCACTAGGGTTACTCAACACCCTATATGTATCCCTTCATTTGACATTTTTGAGCATGCCAAGACACTCCACTTGTCTTTTCTCTACATGTGAAAGCTTTGTTCTGTTATGCAAGTTATTTAGTTATTGATTGATTCTTCCTTGTGATTACATTGGAGCCATTACGATTCAACCAAAGTGCAACTTCATCGTGGTGCATAGTTTTTGATATGATTCAACAACTCTTTCAACCATCAAACAAACCAACATGTCGATTTTTTTTTAGAGTATGATATAGACATTACAAATTTTTGGAGATGCCCTTTAGCCTTAATAATGCCCCCTGGTACCTTTATGACCCTAACACATGATGCGTTTTTACCATGCTTAAATGTTTTGGTGATTATATTGTTTGTATGAGATCTTGACATATTCCAAAAATGAGAAAGACCATGAACAATATCTTATATTAAGAAAGAGGTATCTTAACTAGGACATGTTATATCCAAGCAATGCATTTCTCTTAACCCTAAAAAATAAATCCATTCAAGAATGACCTATACCTAAATATACCCATGAATCTATACGTTTTATTTGGTTATCGTGTTTTATTGTTAATTTGTTAATAATTATTCTAAAATTCTAGCACCCTTAACAAACTTAACCAAGAAATATAAACCATAAAATGGACCTTATTTTGTGAATTTTTTTAATAAATTAGAGATTTTTTTATTACGGATCCTATATTGTGTATTCTTGATTTCATGAAACTCTTTATTATAATTATTGACACTTGTGGGTTAGATATACGAGGAGTAATTATACAAGATAATAAGGTTATTTCTTGCTATCGTCTTAAAAATTGCTTTCAACTGAGAAAAAATATCCAACTCGTGATTTGGAATTACTTGGGATTGATCATGCCCTCAAAATATGGAGACATTATTTGTTGGGAAATAAATTCATATTAAAAATTAACCATAGAAGTCTCCAACATATTTTCACTTAAACCCTATTAAATAAGAGGCAATAGATATGGATAGCAGGGTTCATTTTAAGACCCCCTCCCAAAAATATGATATAATGGGTGGCGAATCTAATAAAAAATTCATTCGCATGCCGTGTAGGTGAAAGTGTAAAAACGGGTTTCACGACGACAATGAAAGGAATTCATTTTCAAAAGATGGTCAACTTCACTTTTTTAACAAAAAGTTTCAATGAAAATAGCAAAAACAATGTTTATGCTTACTTGGCCGGTGAACACTTACCAAGGTATTGTCATCATGACAATGAAAAGTGTTTCCAGAGCGGAAACACTGGGCAAGTGTTATTCTTTGGTCAACAAAACTTTTCAATTATCGGCGAAAATAGCTTCCCTAAGTAAATAAAAAAATAAAGTAATATTATGATAGTAGAAATTGTTTTCTTACCTCTCACCACTGCAAGGTTACTTCACTAACCCAAATATTTTTAAAAGTCCATACTACATTTTTTTCCTTGAAGTTGAGTTCTTTTCCCATTTATAACAGGGGCCATCGAATGGATGATTTTGAAGTCTATACATGTGAAAAAACATAGAACTTTCAAATACCAATGACAATAAATCTTTACCCAAACACAAGCCAACACAACTTAAGAATGAAAGATGACAACACAATTGAGCACTTGAATGAAAAAGGAATATATAGAAGAAGGCGAGAACATAGAGTTACCGGTTGACAATATAGATAATTGGTACTTTTGACGGTAACACATATATCTATTAATGATTGAAACACATATATGTATTATCGGTTGTGACATATATCCATTCTTAACTAGAGACACATATATATGTTATCATTCATCAACATATATCTATTACCGCCAACAACATGTATATCATTATTGGCCGGTAACATGTATATTTATTATCTTGATAACATATATATATATATATATATATATATATATCTATTTATTTTGGTTCGTAACACATATATCTCATTCGACACATAATAATGATACATGTTGCCACAAAGAACACTTACACATTTGACTTGTTGGCTTGTAACAACTCGATACATTTCACTTACCTCTTGAGTCTCTCATTTTTTCTAAATCCTTTGGCTTGTGGTCTTATAATTTTAGATTATTCAAGTATTCACACGCTTATAATGTAAAAAATAGGACTATACTATGGAAAATTAATCCTATATATATTAGAATGTTATAACATGAAGGTGAATTTACTAACTTTAGTCGGCCCTTGCAAAAATACATAGGCGAAATTATATTCAAATGTTTTTAGGTCTCGTAAAATTTTGGTGAATGCACTACCGTACAGTAGTACAAAATTTTCCAGATTCAAAATTCAAAATCCCTTATATTCACCTTTTCACAAATATTCACCCCTAAAATTTACCTTGATGGGTAGATCTACTAATTGAGTAGGATTTTGATATCCAATATGTTTTGGGTAAGGAAAATGGTATAGCCAATGCTTTAAGCGAAAAATGCATATATGCAAATGTTGTATCATTTGAAAGAAGTGAGCTTGAAAAAACTATCAAATATAAATTACCTATAAAACACCGCTTTCATTACCTTTATGAAGTTCTACACAACTCATCTAATGTACACTTGAATGACCACCTTACTTATTATATATTATTAGAACTAATGAAATCTTGTATTATAAAGGAAAAATTTGTATTCTACATCTACGTGGTATAAAACAATAGATTTTGAGAGACTCTCATGACATACCTATAGTTGGTCATCCAAGTTTTCAAAAAAATATCTTTCAATCAAGAAAAAATATTTTTGGCTCGAGATGAAACAAGACATTTGTAAATATATACAATAATGCCTAAATTTCCAAAAGGTTAAGGAATAACATTGCAAACAACTAGGATATCTCCATCCACTAGCCAAAATTGGAAATGGGAATATGTAAGTATGGAATGTATTACAGTATTACCACAAATGCGTAAATTTCATGACACTATCCTAGTTGTAGTGGGTAGGTTGAAAAAACAATTCATTTCTTACTCGGTGAAAATGAAGTGATCTATAACAAATATCACCCATATATTTGTAAATGAAGTTTTTCACTTATGTGGAATTTCAAATAATTTGGTGTCGATCATGACCCTAGATTCACTTCATCTTTTTGGAAATATCTCTTTGGTGAATTAGGTACTAGTTTAAGTTTTAGTATTGTCTATCGCCCAAAATCGATGGTCAAACTAAGAGAATAAATGGAATAATTAAAGGCATGTTAAAGATGTATACTACTAAAATACTTGAGATATGGGAAGATTATTTACACTTGATTGAATTTTCTTATAACCATGGGTACCATTCTACCATTAAAATGTCACCTTTTGAAGGTAATTTATGGTAGAAATTGTAATACAATTATTTCCTTATCCGACCCTATCTAAAGAGCCCGTATGAAATCAAGATTTAAAATAAATTGAAGAAATAATTAAAAGGGAAGAACAAAACATGAATGTTTTACAAGATCAATATAAAGTTGGGATGATTCTAAAAGATATATTTGAACATTTGAAATTGGTGACTAAGTCTTTCTTAGAGTACAACCCAAGCGTAGGTTGTTAAAATTAGAAAAATACGTAAAAATATCTCTTCCATTTTTGGACCATTTGAAATTTTGGTAAAAGTAGGCGAATTATCATACTAAATCATTTCACCTCCTCAATTATCTACGGTTCATAATGTTTTCCATGTTATTTTTCTTTAAAATTATGTGTATTATTTTAAACATTCAATTGATTGAAAAATATGCTTTTTATTATTAGTAAATGGTTTTGAAGGGACCATACCCTATAGTACAAAAATCCTCAAAATCCGGATGATACAAAGACAATAAAGTGGTTTTTTGATACGTGGGGGCCACACCCCAACAAAAATCCAAAAAAGTAAGATAAACATATAGTAAACTAAGGCAAGGGCCAACTACCTACAAGAATCCCAAAACTAGCACAAAACAATGAAACAAGAGCATAAAAATAGCAAAACAACAACATAGAAATAGATAAAGGACAAGAAACTAAACTAACTCAGGATTCATCATAAAATTTTGGAGCAATCTTCAGGATTTTGTAGAGATTAGTTACTGATTTTCATGACAGGTCTTGGCTGCCTCTCGTGAGTGTTTTCTTCTTAAGCTTACCATTCTTCCAAGCGGTCTCTAGAATTTTGCATGCATCACATAACTATTTAACATTGACATGAATATAATCCAACACTTCCCTATGTATAGAAATATGGTTAGACTAAATTTATTCCATATGAACAACTCTATCCTCCATTTCCCGCACATGAGTAGAGAGGTGTCCATATTATTCTACAAGTTAGAGAGAATATAAGGATCCACACTGGTTTTAAGACCTTCCTTGATCAATAGATCCACATTCTCTTTAATTTATTTAAGGATCTCATAGATGATATTTGACTTGCACCGATAGACCCAGAGCTAGAAGGGGGGATGAGGATCTTGGCTAAATTTTAGTAGGCTCTCCACTCCAATGGTATCTTTGACTTTGGAGTTGTTGCAGAGAATGTGTTTAACATGGGGATCAGAAAGGGGTTCACAAACATTAAGGTTCTTGGACCTAATTCTTGGTTACTGGGGAGTGGGGAAGAGAGGGGGAAAGATCATGGCAGCAATGACACCAAGGAAATATTGATGTAGTAGGAAGATAACCCCTTGATGCAGGGGAAGGACATGTGTGTGGGATTGAACCTCCTTAATAGAATTTTCAAGTGAGTGCAGGATGTAAAAAGGAAACTCACCTTGTATGCATGGCGGAAGTGATTCAGAAGATAAGATGATGCAGGGGAAGTGTCGAGAATCTTCCTTCCAAGGTGACATAACGGACCACCATTTTTTCCACTTCATTGTAGGGCTGAGGGATGGAAGAGCAAAGGATTCCATATTTTCCAATTTGAAGAGTCTCGTCCCTTATCGAAACCATTGTTCTTAGTATCTTTTTCAAATTTATTTCAGAAAAATTCTCCCCCATGCTCATGCCTGTGATGAATGAAAATATCTCTTATGTAATGGAAAATTACTTGTCCTTGAAATAGATGACTTTGTCTTTCCATTTCCTAACAAAAGCACGGGAGATGTGGATGTTATTACCCTTAATCCTCTACATAAAGTTAGTGAACCCTTTAAAGCTTAAAATATTCCAAAGTTCCACATTATCCTACCAAGAGGGATCACAGATGGGCTCCAATTTGTATGATGGAGCCCCTATTATGCAAATGGTCTTAGTAAACAAAGTAGTATCTACCCAAACGCGGCTATTAGATAGCCTAACAAAAAATTTTGATGGCACATGTAAGTGATAAATATTTCAGACCCGACCCTTTTGGATGAAAAATACAAATAAAGGCCTTTATATTGAGGCTCGTGCTAAAAATAAAAGCAAAATGATCTGTTTGGGAGAGTACATTCACACAAGGCAAGAGTAACTGCACTCATTTCTCCACATGTGCCCTATCCATGAACTTAACATGATTAAAATGTTAAGTGTCCTTAGCCTCATTAATAATGATGGATTGGGGTGCAAGGGGATCTCCTCAAAATCATACCAAAATTTGAATTTATCAATGATGACCCCATCATTAGCAAGTGAATCCGCTACCCCATTCCCTTCTCTATAGACATGACAAATTTTGATGTTTGAAAAGCCTTTACATAACATCTTAGATTCACTAATGAAGTCTTTAATGGTCCAGCTTGGGGGATGGGAACCAATAAGATTATTAATAACATTCAAGGAGTCTCCTTCAATAATTAAATTGGAGATGTTGAGATCCCCTTGGTAGTTATGATTCCCAGAGCCGTAAGGGATTATGCATAGTGGTTAGATTGTTTCCCCATAGGGCATGCATAGGCAAAAATTGGGTGCCCTTGTTGGTTTCGATGAGCCCTTGACCACCGGTAATACCCGCACTAGTTTCCCTTAGAGGCCCCATCAAAGTTCAATTTGTGCCAACCTTCTTGAGGGGGAATCCATTGAACAAGAGACCTGTCAATGTAGGGAGAAGACAATTGTCCTTGCTAAAAATCAATAGTCCAAGCCTTCAAGAATTTTTCTTCCTCTTTGGGGTATTTGGCATTTTTAGGAGGCTTGAATCTGGAAATTTTTTCCTTTTTTGTGACTGTGATTTCATTGAGGAGCCTTTTGATTGGTTTGTTTACATCCCTGAATATGAGAGAATTTTGGGCCTTCCAAATTCTCCATATAGTGTGTGGGAATAAAAGCTTCCAAAACCTCTTGAGTAAGCCATGTTTGAAGGGAGGTTGCCACTGTTCCCAAGCTTGAACAATATCCTCTGGGAACTTCCAAGAAATTCCAAATCTAGAAAATATGAGCTTCCATAAGGCAAGAACAGTGTAAGAGCAGATGATGAATGGTTTCGTTATATTTTTTACAAAGATAGCATCTGTTGGGCATAGTGGAACACTTCTTGATAATATTATCAATTGTAATGATGCTTTTATATAAGACCTTCCAAAGGAACTGATTGATCTTAGGGGTGAGTTCTTTGAACCAGATTGTACTCCATGGAAAGCTACTTGGACGTTCAGCTGACAAGCACTTGATAACCGGTTTTGAATATGTAATCTCCATCAAAGGAATGGGGTGATATGAACTCATCCTTAACTTGTGTGATGTTGATTGGAATGTGACTAAGGGTTTTTTACAATTCCAATATAATCTTGTCGTGACCTGAGATTATAGAGCTTAAGTTATTCCATTTAGGTCTTTCATCATAAATTTGACCTATTGACCAATGGCCATTTTTGTAGTTGTTTTTGAAATTTCCCAAAGATTTTGTTTTAAATATTATGAAAATCCACCCATCTATCATCCCATAACTGGATGTCTTCACCATTTCCAAGAGTCCATTTACAACCCTCCTCAATATTTTTCCTAGTCTTGACAAGATTGTTCCAAAAATGGAACCATTGGGAGGAGCTCAAGTTTAAGGAAGTCTTGGGATTTACCTTGATTTAGATATTTGGATTTCATGAGATCAATCCAAGGGAGGTTCTCCTTGAGCATCCTCTAACTCATTTTAAAGACCGTGAGTAGCGTTCACGAGCTTGATATTTTTGATACCTAAACCCCCATACTCTTATCTGGTACAAGCTTTATTCCAGGACACAAGGTGGGATATTTTTTCTCTTAGTACCTATCCACAGAAATCTCTTTTGGATTCTCTCAATCCTATCAACAACAGAAGAAGGAATGAAAAACAAGGACATGATGTAGATAGGAAGATTCTGAAGTGTACTCTTGATAAGAAGGAATTTTCCTACACTTGAGAGAATGGTTCCCTTCCAACTAGCTAGCTTCCTTTGAAACTTGTCCAACAGTGCATTCTAGACATTCAAGGAAAATTTGTTAGTACCTAAAGGAAGACCAAGATAAGTGGTGGGAAGAGAGTTGATTTCACATCCCAATATCTGAGTAATTTTCCTTTGCCTTCTAGCTGGAGTGTTGAAAAAATAGAGGGAGCTCTTATTAAACTTTATCTAGTTTCCTGAAGCCTATTCATAGGTGTTGAGAATAGTTTTCATCTTATTTTCTTCCATAATTGAGGCCATGAGTAGCAATATAGTGTCATCAACAAATTGCTGATGTGAAATAGTAATAGCTGTAATTTGGTTGGAAACCATTGAGGTATCCCAAAGAAACTACTTTGGTAATTAATCTACTAAAGTTGTTTGCCATGATAATGAAGAGAAGTGGGGAGATGGGATCCCATTTTATGATGCCTCTACTTTGGAGAAAAAAACCGATCGGTGAATCGTGACAATTACGAGAGAATCACGGGAGTTGAAATACAAACATTGATAATATTTTTGAAGCGAGCATCAAACCCAAAGTTTTTCATTACCTTATCAAGGAAAGCCCATGATACTCTATCGAAGGCTTTATTCATATCAAGTTTGAACCATACCTCCTTTATTGATTTTATCCATAGAAAGTATGGTTTCATGCACCATCACAACACCATCTGAAAAATCCTCCTGTTGATTGGAAATAAGAAGAGGGAGTAAAGGTAGAATTTTGGCTGGTAAGAACTTTGTGAAGATTTTATAGAGGAAATTTTTGAGATTGATATGTTGTAAGTGTTTAAAATCTTTGGCCTGTCATCACCAATCCGGCACTATGATAATTCTTCACCTGGGAACTCCTCGTGCTATGATTATTTACTAATGCATAGCTTTTAGTTTGGTGGATGGAATCTAGAAACACAACAACAAACATAACACAAGAATACCATAGACTATGATAAGAAGGAATGACGATAAATCTGAAATATAAGTGTAAATTATAATATCAACATGAAATTGTTACAATCTCACCCATGAGGTACTTCAAGTGTTACTGACTTCACTTGCCTTCCAACAATAACTATGGGAGAAACTTCACAATTACACTTCTTAATGGCTTCTTTAACACACCTTCAAAATGATGGCTTCCTTTACACACTTACAATATTTCTCACTACTTCCTTCATATGCTAAATGAGGGGGGTGGCCTCTTTATTTATAGGAATTTAGGCTTGTCCATCTTATCTCTAAGATAGGATAGGAAATCTCTTACAGTCCAATCATATTTCATGCCTAAACTATTGCCTTTACATGTGGGCTTATCTTCTAAGATAAGATAAACCTTATCATCTCACATGGGTTCCACCTTTTTAGACTTTTCCACAAATAAAATACACAAAATATTTATGACATCACTCTTTGTCCTTATTACAAATATAATATTTCTAATTCATAATCATGTAGACCCTACTTCTCTACTTATCCCAACTTTGACATTTTAACATTACCGGACCACTTACGACAAATATTTACTTTTTACCACAACATTCCTATTGTACTTTTGACTATTACCGTACTATACATTATTAGCGGCGTCGTACTAGTAGCGCCGTTATCTTCTATCAGACGCTACTACTAATTATACTTAACAAAATCCTATTCCTAATACATACATTAATGAAATAGAAATTACGGAGGAAAATTTTAGTGTCAACATCTTCCCCCTTCCTAGCTTCTACTCCGTCCTCGGAGTAGACTATTCTACAGTGCTTGGAAAATCTTCAACTTTTCATGGTTGACCCATTTCATAATGGGAGTGCCATCCAATTCCTCCAGTCGGTACGTACCATTTTCATGCACAACTGCTATTTTGTAGGGCCCCATCCATTTTGGAAGAAATTTTATCTCGTCTTCTTCTTTTTGTATCTTGAATCATATCTAGGACCAAGTCATTCACATGAAATGGAGACCAACGGATCTTTTGATCAAAGTATTCCTTCGCTTCATTTTCTTCTTATAGCTTGTATCCTTCGCTATTTCCCTCATTTCTTCTAGCAAATGAAGATGTACCAACCTTTCTTTTCTTGAATCACTTTCTTCCATCCTTTCATTTCTCATAACTCTCACAATGGGAATATCAAACTCAATAGGAAGAAGCTGGATCAATGCCATAAGCCAACCTGAAATGGGGAGTATCATGTTGCTGACTTTGATGTTGCCTATATGCCCACAATGCTTTGCATGAATCCTTTTATCCCACTTATGTACTGCAGGCTGCATCTTTTGCTAGAATTTGACACAACACAAAATTTGTTCGTTCCACTGTCCATTTGTGCTTGGCTTGTATGTTGTTCCTTCTGTGCTTAATAGAAAACTTATTAACTAGGGCCTCTACCACCTCATTAATGAAGTGGCTTCCTTGATCTGTTACAATTTCTAATGGACAACCAAATCGGTGACAATGCATTCATATATGAACCTTGCCACTTCATCCATGGAAGTTGTTTTGATGGCCTAGCTTGACCCACTTGGTTAAATAATGCATGGCAGCTTCTACAATATACTTATTTTGGTGTGGGGTAGTTGAAGTGGACCTACTGATGTCTATTCCCCACTTTTCAAAGGGACCAAGTGGAAGAATAGGACATAATGGAGCTGATGAAGTCTTACGGTTACCATGTGTTTGACAAATATCACATGTCTTACAATAATTATAACAATCTCTAAAAAGAGTGGGCCGTGATAACTTGCATCCAAGATCCTTCTTGCCGTTAAGTTTTCCAGAGAAGTGCCCTCCACATGTACCATTGTAGAATTCTTTTATCAACTCCTTCCCTTGATCACGTCCAACTACCCTCTTGTCTTTTGGCTCCATCGTGGTCCTATTCAAATAATACTCCATGCGAGAATAAATATGGATGAATGGCTTGAGTAATCTTCCTCTTAGTCTTTGCATTGGCACCATCAGGGAAACTTGAATTCATTTAGATAATTCCAAATATCTATGTATTCACTAGGGATTGTGTCGAGGATAACAATGTTACATCTCGGGAAATCATCATCATCACAAGATGAACCTAAACCATCATAGGCTCGAGAGAGTGCATCTGCGTTGACATGCTTCTTTCTGGCCTATCTATAATATCAAATTCAAATTCTTGTAGAAAAATTATCCATCTTGCTATCCTCCCCGATGAGTTAGGCTTATTTACAATATATTTTGAGCCTGATGATTTATTTACAACTAGAAAATTTTTCCCTAGCAAGTAATTCCTAAACTTCTTTACAATAAAAATGATAGCTTTAGAGCCTCTTTTTCGATTCTGATATAATTTACCTCAAAGACTACTCATTTTCTACTCCCAAAGTAAACTGGATGTTCATTCCCATTTTCATCCTTTTGGCTCGAGTACTTCCTAGTCTTTGCATCTCGAGGCATCAGTATACACAATGAATGGCTTGCTCCAATCTGGACTCTTTAGAAATAGGTGAAGACACCGGGCTTCCTTGATTGTTCAAAAGCTTCATGCGCTTTATTTCTGGTTCATAAGTAACATCCTTCTTCAAGAAGCTAGGGTTAGTGGTATGCTGTGCATCTTTGAGAATTCTTGATGAACCTTCTATAGTAACCCACATGGCCTAAAAATGATCTCAACTTACTTCTATTCATAGGAAATGGTAACTCTTTGATTTTGAAACTTTATCGGGATCGTACCAATACCATCTCTTGATACAACATGCCCTAACAAAACACCTTTAGAACATCCAAAGCCACACTTTTTAGGGTTTAGTGAGGCTTGTGCTTTATCTAACCTTTGAAATGTTGTCTCCATCTCAGTGCGGTGGTCCAACTTGCTCCCATAGATGCCAAAATCATCCGAAAATACTCGATGAAGTTCCCAATGTAGGGTTCAAACACTCTATTCATCAAACCTTTGGAATGTTGCTTTGAGCATTACACAACCCAAAAGGCATAACTCTATAAGCAAACATTCCCCAAGGAGTGGTGAATGTGGTCTTCAGCTGATCTTTCTCCGCTATACGAACTTGGTTGTATCTGCTATATCCATCAAAAACTATAGCACTCTTGGCCAGCTACTTCGTCCCAAGATCGATCTGAAAATGGAAGAGGGTAATGATCCTTCTTTGTTGCCTTATTGAGCTTCCTATAGTCAACATAAATGCATAGCTTCCCATTCTTTTTATTGAGATCAAAATGGGAGAAACCCATTCTGCGAATTCTCCACAAAGAAATATGAATCCCGCATCAAGCAACTTATCTATTTCTTCTTTTACAGGTCTTGGAAAAATTAGGATTCATTCTATATGGCATTTGCTTTATGGGCTTAGCACCATCTACCAACTCAATAGAATGTTCTACCCAACTTACTTGATGAGTTCCTTGTAATCAAAAGTGAATATGTGTATGTACCTTTGAAAGAGCCGGAGGTAGGATTCCTTCTCACTCTCCATCACAAAGATCACCAATCTTTATTTCTTTGGAGACGATCCTCAATTTCTTCTTGAGATAATTTTATGGGGTCATGAGTCGGTGTGAGTGGAAGGATATCCATGACCAAAACATCAACCTCACTTTCTTCATCTTCGAGTCTACTTCACTAGTACTAGAGTAATCGAGGATGTCCAATCATCGATTTCATCACTCGAATCGACGGAGGTTACGCCTTATGATGCCGAGGATCATGTTTATTTTCACCCTCTCTCTACCATGTCCAAGTGTCATGAATCCTTCATTCCGATAGTTTCTTGCATGAACTCTCCTTAGCCATGGTCTTCCCAACAACATTGGGTATGCAATGATGCTTTATTTTTCATCACACGAAAGTCTACCACACATACTGACACCCATAACAGATATTGCCACATTTGAAACTACACCTTTTGGTTTAGTTTTCCTTATTTAATGACCTTAACATAAGTGTTGAGGGCGATCAATTTTAAACCCAACATATTCATTCTGGACTCGGTCATTACATTAACTGCAGCACCTCCATCAACTAAGACATCATGAATTGAAATACCATTAAATAATACTCGAACTTGTGGAGCGTAGGGATCCACCTCTGCCTCCAACAGGACCTCAACCTCCTTCCTTCATCGAGCATTGAGTCCACTTTGCAGCTCCCGCCTCTTCTCAGAGACATAGCCAAGAGTTGACCATATGTAATATTTGCGAGACCTTTTGGACAGGATCTTCTAAGATGGAGTATGGTCCTTGTCCTGTGAAATCGAAAAATCCTGCATACCCAACTTTCTTCTCCTATGTTTCTTACTAGTTTCTCCTTTCATCTTCTTAGGATCATTTCCATCTTGGTTATCTTTTTCTTTCTTTCTTTTTGTTCTGAAACACATCTACTTCATTATTTATGCTCTTATCTACTACATCAAAAGAATTCACAGTGCTTTTCCTTTATCATTATCTCTTGTACCAGATGTAGAAGCTCTATCTGGACAATTATACTTATAATGACCCTTTTTATAACAACCATAATAGACAACTTCAGAAATATTTCTTTTGGACCTCTATCTCCTCCTTGAGAACTAAATTCTTTTCCTTGAAGAAGATTAATAGTTAACTGTCCCATCTTCTTGAGCGAGATCTTCATACTCAGTAGATGTACTAGGAGAAATATTTGTGCTCACCGAGAGTGTTGTGGATTACGGACCAAAGGTGTTGGTGTAGGCTCTACTTTAGCAACAATTTCTTTGGGCTCCTCTTCCATGCTTTCTTCTTGCCTTCTTGCATCTCCTTTGTTTGTTCGATGGTAGGTTGGGCGGTCATACTTCACTCGTTGTCTGATCTTTGGCTTCATCCCAAGAATGAAGTGCTTACATAGGAGATTATCCATGCCATTCATCAACCCATCCGCTAATCCTTCCTTTCGGATCTGGGCATCGAGCTTCCTCCTTAGCTCTAGAACATGAGCATGATAATCTCTTATCTTCTCCTTCTCTCCTTGGGCTAGCTTTGTGATCTCGATCATGAGATCTGCATATATTTGTTGTTCACCAAATTCTTCAAGAAAAATTTCAGTTAATAAATCCCATGAGTTTTTTACATTTTCACCTAGTGTTTCAAACCACCTAAGTGCTGAACCATCCAAAAAGGTAGGAAAAAATTCAGTCCATTGTTCCCTTCTTATAAGGCCATTACAAATACAAGATCGTTTAAACTCTTGAATGAAAGAGGAAGCATCTTCATTAGATTGAGCTGAAAAAACAGGAATCTTCCCCATTTTCAAAAGTAACCACAGTGAAATACCAACCCACAAGTACAATCAACAAGACTTATGTGCACAAATAATTGGAATCACTATAATAGAAAGTGACTTTACACTTTTCTACAGTAAAATAGAAATGACCATGGTAAACTATGGTAAAACTTGACTTATTGTGGTAAAAGCTGACTTTCTTGTGGTAAACACTATTCATAAAAAAGTGAAGTTCTTGCGTGTAAATACTATTCACATGGTAAAAAAGTGAAATTCTTGTGGTAAATACTATTCATGGTAAAAAGTGACTTTACCATGGTAACTACTATGCACAGTAAAAACAAGGTTACTCTCCAAATGATTTTTGACTAAGTGGGAATATCTCTCCAGAAAATCCACCAACGAGGAATGGTCGGCAGCGGAACAAAAAATGTCATCACCAATCCTAAGCACTATGATAATTCTTCACTTGGGAACTCCTCGTCTTTATGATTATTTACTAATGCACAGACTTTTAGTTTGGTGGATGGAATCTGGAAACACAACAACAAACATAACACAAGAATACCATAGACTATGATAAGAAGGAATGACGATAAATCTGAAATATAAGTGTAAATTATAATATCAACATGAAATTGTTACAATCTCACCCATGAGGTACTTCAAGTGTTACTGACTTCACTTGCCTTCCAATAATAACTATGGGAGAAACTTCACAATTACACTTCTTAATGGCTTCTTTAACACACCTTCAAAATGATGGCTTCCTTTACACACTTACAATATTTCTCACTACTTCCTTCTATATGCTAAATGAGGGGGGTGGCCTCTTTATTTATAGGAATTTAGGCTTATCCATCTTATCTCTAAGATAGGATAGGAAATCTCTTCCACCGAATCATATTTCAAGCCTAAACTCTTGCCTTTACATGTAGGCTTATCTTCTAAGATAAGATAAACCTTATCATCTCACATGGGTTCCACCTTTTTAGACTTTTCCACAAATAAAATACACAAAATATTTATGACATCACTCTTTGTCCTTATTACAAATATAATATTTCTAATTCCTAATCATGTAGACCCTACTTCTCTACTTATCCCAACTTTGACATTTTAACATTACCGGACCACTTACGACAAATATTTACTTTTTACCACAACATTCCTATTGTACTTTTTGACTATTACCTGTACTATACATTATTGGTGGCGTCATCTTGCGGTGCTGCGTTATCTTCTATCTGGATACTACTAATTATACTTAACAACATCCTATTCTAATACATACATTAATGAAATAGAAATTACGGAGGAAAATTTTAGTGTCGATACCCCAGTTTCTTAGGAGCTAGAAAAATTGATTGGAAAAATATAAATATTGAACCTAGTTGTGAATTTAAAATTGAACTTGAAGAAATTATTGAAAAAAAGAACTAGAAAATTAAGAAATAGAGAAATTAAAGAAGTAAAAGTAAAATGGACTTTTTGTGATATTAATAGTGCAACTTGGGAAAAAATGATTATATTCATGATCAATATCCACATTTATTTAACTAATCATTTGTTTGTTTGTGGATATTTTGTAGATAAACCCCATGCCACCGAGAGGCAATTAATTTATAGTGTGGAAATGTTATGTACCAAAATCCCCCATAATAAATCGAATGAGGTAAATTATGTAATTCTAATGTTACCTTGTAAATAATAAAGGGTTTTGGTATGGTTTTTTCTTTTAAAGCATCAATTGCTTTTTATGTTTGGTTTAGTTTTGATCCATGAAATGTATATGGTTATATATGGATTATAGATCCTTTTGAATCGGGTAGGGCCCCTACCAAAACCCTCTTTAACCAAATTTCGAAAAAGGGGTAAGGTAAGTGATAAACATTTATGTAAAAAAACATAGTTAAAATTCAAGAGATGTTGATGTGGGTAGATACCTAATAGGAGGCGTATTATAATTGTGAATTGATTATTTATGAAAATAAAATAAATTCATCTAAGGGATGTCACGGGAGTGTCGATTCACAACCACCCCTTGGATATTATAAAAGGGACTCCTTGATGAGTAAAACAAGGGTATATATATATTGGAATGTATCAAAATGAAATCATTTAAAGGCTAACCTCCAAAGTGTGAAGTATGAAGAAAGTAGCTTGTGTTTGAGAAGAGGTGCATACGGTGTATTCAAGCTCGGGGGTACAAAGTACACCCTAGAGGCCCCAGCTATGGTTGTGTTCTACATTTGCAAGTATTTTTTTCCTCACTTTGCACAAGTGCTAACTTCTTCTTTTGCTTCCATTGTAAAGGTTGAAATTGATATCCATGAGGATTGCGTAGATATGCATCCTAAACCTTTCAATAATAATTTTTGCAATATTTTATTATTGCATATAAATTTCATTTTATCTCTTATAATTGTATTGTTATAATTATATTATTTATTAAATAATTTTGTGTATTTGCAAGTAATTTAAAATTAATAACATAAAGAATTATCATAAATAAAATTAGGGTTTTCACATATAGACACTTCCCGGGAATGAGATACAAAAATATTTCTATCATATTTGTATTTATTGCTTCATCTCCTATTTTAGACTTCTTTAACACATCTTAATGCAAAATTATTATTAAAATATCTTATTTTCAATCCTTCATAAGGTACTACCCTCAACAAAATAAAAAAAAAAGACTCTTTTTAACATGCGAGATATGACATATTCTACACAACATTTATTGGTTAGAAGATACATATGCACTCTCCTTTTATCGGGATTATTATTATCGATTTCATATGATGCAAGCAAAACTAGGAGCTCAATGAAGAATAATATTATACGTACATCCTATTACGTCACACTACTCTCAACATTTAACATTCATGAGACTAGAACACAACACTATATTATTGATCTGTTGGTGAAATAATTTTTCGATATGGAAAATTAGGTGTTTCCACTGAACACTCACGAGGGGTTACACCCTCTGCATTGAATGGTGTAGCTCCCATTATTGAATGTACACTAATCTACTCATATCTAAATGTTTTGGTTTACAAAATAGGATAGGATCACACAAGAACACTCCACTGAACATGTGGCAAAGTGCTTGTATGGGGTACAAGGATGACATTACAACAATGAGGGTGAATGAGAGAAATTAGAAAAAGGAAGGTTATTGATGTGAGTAGGCATAAGTAGAATTCACACCTAATAACTGAAGTAGTTCAACATTCAATATAGAGGAAAGAAAAAAATGAAGCTATCTAGTGAGAAGAACAAACCTAGACACACATTTCTTAGATTTTTTATCAAATATACATAGCTCTTTCTTGATCACTATGATTGTAAAGTGCATAAAAGAGAGAAAATAGAGGAATACATAGGAAAATGGGAATGGAAGAAATGTAGATTTTATTTCTTGTGCATTGATGATACAAAATGTTAAATAATGATAATCCTGAAATTACTACCAAAGAACTAGAATTTTCAAGATCCTTTGAAATGGAGAAGCTATCCCAATTTATAGCAATGTGAATTGACCTCTCATCTCCCACACATGAATCTTCACGTTCTCATTCACTTGTGACTTTACATCTTCCTAGGAAGTGAAAATTAAGTTCCCTTTTTATAAATCAAAGGGACTTTTACAATATAACTTTAGAAAGTCACTTAAGTGAATTAGATGAAATATAATGATTATATGTAATGAAGAATTAGAAAGGGGAAGAGAGGGGGAAAGAATGAGATAAAAGAAGAAAAGAGAAATTCTCCAAAATATGGATGAAGATTCCACTACCATTGATGAAGATATGCTCTAAAGAATTTAAAGATGAAAATTTTACCCCTAATGACCCTCCCGTAATAATGCACTAATGAAAAGATCCAATGAAGACCACTTTAACACTTTGCCTCTTTTGAAAACTCTTGAAATGATGAACCTTTGCCACACTACTTGAACACAGAGAAGAGGAGTGATGAGCACCTGAGAAGTAGACCACTAAGAATACTAGAAGATGACTCCCCTTATTGAGAAAATCCTTCTGATCCTTGAGACACTGTCACATCTTTATGATCAACCATTCACATGGGAGAGATTGGATGCACTTTGTTCACCCCATCCTTGATCTTGATTCTGCCACCGCAAGAGCATTGATGATGAGTGAAGTATGAGACTAAATAATTCTGATTCTGGAGCAAGGGAAGAAGAATGAAACCAAAACTCATGTCATCCATCTTTTAATCATGCACCCAATTTGAAATGAACTGAAATGGCCTTCAGTACAAAATTGGCATTTTTCTCATTTTGACACTCTTTGCTTACCACATCGGGAATGTGGAAATTGACTTGAAAACATAAGGAGGAACTCCGTGAGTACCTAGGCCGGTGTAAGATGTGTGAAGAATTGAAGTGTGACTACTTTTATCTCATTTCACTCATTTACTATTTTTAGAATATTGACCATTATTGTCCCATTTTTTCCATTTTTACCAATCTTGCCCATTTTCAAGTGTCTCAATCATGGGGAAATGAAATGGGGAGTGTGAATGCATGTTTTTCTTGGACTTACTATTTTTAGTAGGTGATCTCATGGGGCTTACTGAAAATGGAAAGTTATCTTCCCGATCTTTGGATTTGAATTAAACCACTTACAAAAGATTTAAGTAATTCATTTTGAATCTCTTCTCCAATTTTTAGGGGATTTAGCTCAACTTTGGAACCTTGGGAAGCGAAGAAGGTACCTCATTTCCTTTTCTTACTCTATTATGGAAGCCATTAATGGATTTATTAAGATTTTTAAAAAGTGTTATTTCCCACCTTGTATTGAAATGAGACCGAGTTTCACTTTGAATAGGCTCCTCTTATTCACGATCTCTTGTTTTGAATTGTAGCTAGATCCACTGTTAGAATGCATGGAAATTAAAAAATCAAAATCTACAAAACAAAACAAGGGTTTATGCCATTAAAAATATGGGGCATCTCTGATTTTTCATTCACTTTCTCCTTGAAGGTGCACAGGAAAGAGAAATATTGTGAAAGTTTCATTCGAAATCCATTTATCGGATTGAAAGATATGAATTTTTTTATTCTGGGAATGAAGTCATTTAGACAAAAAATGGGTAGGGTTTACGGATAAAATGCGATTTTATGGTTATTTTTCAGCTTGATATCATGAGGTCATGGAGGAAAAATGAGAGAAATATGGATTTGATGACTTTCTACAGAAAATTTACAATAAGCATCTCTCGGGGTTTCACATGCACATGGAGGATGAAGCAATGGGAGTTAGAAAAATTTACAACTTCTAGTTTTTTATCCTCTTGGGGGGGGAAATTTTTTGTCTACATTTTCCTTTTTCTTTGGATGGATGGGACGATGAAAAGTGTGACTTAGCCTTATGATGAAACGTGATGATAATTGGTTGCACGTAGGAGGCAGTAGAAAGCCCAGGCAAAAGGGCTTGCCGAGACTTCCCATGGTCGTGTGATGAGTCTATGGGATTATCTTTGGATGGGATGTAGTTTTATGTCCACATTGTCCCCTTGTGATGGGAAAAATGGAACACAAAAGTGTGCATCCTTGTCTTGACATGTGACACTTGAAAAATTTATGCTAACTACCAGAGCATACCTTGAGAGGGACCTTGAAGATGAAGTTGACAAAGCTCACATTAGAGATGGCAAACACCAAGGAGGGGGTGAAGTGAATCAGTGAAGATTAAAATTTTCAATAATTTGATCCATATTTCTATCAAGGAGTGCAATCATATAATCATAAGCATTTAAACAAACATATGCCAAGCAATATAACAAAATGAACACAAAATTTATAGTGGGAAACCCTTTCAGGAGAAAACCCCACTTGAAACCACGTCTTTATTAGGAAAACCAATTCCAAAGTATTACCATGGTTTCGGCTTGAGCACCCACTTCAAAACTTCAAGCACCCACTTGAATATTTATCGAGCACCCAATCAATGAATTTAACAAGCACCAACTTGCATAGGAACACCAACCCTAATTTTAATCAACTAAAAATGATATTTTTCAAGAGCACCTGCCCACAAAGGAGGTCAGTAACCCCCCGAAAATGATAAGCTACTGACTTCAGAATTGTTTTACATACAAGATTTGATCATCTAGTTTCAAGATTGCTTACACAATGGATTATGATCACTTTTATGTATCTGTCTGTGTTCTCACTTTCACTCTCTTCTGCTCATCTGATTTGAACTCTTCTTTCTCAATCAATCTACCGCACTGATGTTCTTCTCATCTAATATATCTTCTTCACTTCATTTATCTCATTATGATCCTTCCTCTCTCTTTTCTTTTTGTAGCTCCTTTAGCTTGAATGCATCGTCTTCTCACTTGAGTAACTCATGTATTGGTATTGAACTTTCTCTCTCGCATAGACAATGAACCCATCCATATGCATCCTTTGGTGTGTCATGCAATATTTCTTGATATATCGCCTGAAAATATGGTCCATTAAATGAATACAACTAACTCCATATTTTTCTCTTGCTATATTCAACTTGATTTCACCTTTTTCTATGCATTTACAAGAAATTATTTATGAGTCGATACCTAAAATAGATTTCTCATCTTTCTAGGATTTCCAACGTGATCAAGATGAGTAAGTTGCTTTCTTCTCTAATATTTAATTTTTCCTTGAAATCAAGAATCACATAGAGAACTGCAATTGTATTTCCATAAAGTCAATGAGCATTAAATGTTGACAATTGGAACTGTAGATTTCTTTTCGAACCCTCATGAGCTCAAATTCAAATACACTCAACATGAATCACCAAATAATCAAATCACCATAGATTATGGAGATAAAAATATCACTTGTCTATGTTTAAATCGATTTTGATTAG
>CM031240.1:817716514-817877649 GCA_018340775.1 Taxus wallichiana var. yunnanensis | reverse complement strand
TTACCTGATGCTCATATAAGTCCTGAACTCTTTGCGCGCCATGGTTCTTTCCACGGAAAAGACATGGGCCATTCTGAGGAGATTCCTGCCATAAAGTAGTCGGAGATCCACATATAGCACATATTCAACAAGGAAACTCACTTCTTCCACTACCATGGCCTCGTCCTCCGAATCCACTACGGTATCCTCAGCCTCTACCATGATTTCCTTCAAAAACGCCTTTCATTTCGATCATAACGCGCTTTGATTAGTGCTCCCGATCCACGATGCTCATTCTTGCCCTTAGAGTTATCTGAAATTCAGTGTACGTTGTACACCAATATCTATAACATCATGGATTTTTTCTAATCGGTCAACGAGTCCTCCGTGTCATGAGTCATGGACTGTAGATTTTACAGCCTATATCACGCGTTGTAATAGTTGGGTAAGAAAGCTAACATCAAGGTTTAAGTGGGATATTTCACAATCTATCAACATATGAGTGTATTGTTCAGCAAGTGGAGGGAAACTATCCTTTGTGTGACATACCCTATACTTCACAATCTATGCACCCAATCCTGTGTGCATCTCATGTGCTGAATTTGCTCATAGTTTCTCCTAATTTTTTTCCATTGTTGCTATTTGTGCTTCTAAAATGGGCTCACCCCGCATCTATGCTCCCAACTACCTCAGAGTGCAAGGTCGCTTCAAGTGCTTCACGCATATCAAGATATCGTCTTATGTGATAATTCCCTCCTAAAAGGGGTAATCAAGCCCCAAATGAACCATTGTGCATGCTTTGGATTGCACCGTATATCATAAGAGATCTTTGATAACAATGTTTTAAACCTTGCATCATACTCTCTAACACTTTCGGTGAGTGCCTTGCTTAATATCCTTGAGCGCACTTATACTCTTACCGCTCAAACTCGGGGATATGAAACTTTTTAAGGAATGCATCCTTTAAATCCATATAATCTATAGCAAGTTTGATCGTGGGTCAAACTTTCTATACCAACTATGTGTGCGCCTTTGTAATGTAGTGGAAAATTGAATTTCTACACTCAAAAGTTGTGATCCCTTTTGTGTGCACAATATTTCACACATGTGCACATGTTTAGCAACATCTTCTATGCCCTATATTCGAAAAAGATGAAGAGAAATTTCCATGTAAATATTCAGGGTTGAGTGCGAAACCTTGCCCACCTAATCCAGATGCTCCATGTTTCTCCTGCCTCTCTAGAACCACCGGATCCTCCACAAACGAGTTACCTATGCCTCTTGATCCCGAAACCTGTAGTAAAGGGGTTAGACCAAAATATGTACTTCCTTGTGTCCTAATAGTAGAATTGAACTCGAACCTGATAACTGTGAAGCGTTACTACTCCCAAAAGTAAATCCAAAATTAGTGCGCTTGTATTATGTGTATGATGATACGCACGAAAAGGTACTTCCATATAATAATGAAACCATTTTGTCTTTGCCATCGTGAAGTGCCTCTTATAAGAATCGCTCCTACTCTCCCATTGTTTGAAATATCTTATTGAATGCTTATTATACTAGATTCTAAAACCCAATGTAATGAGGCAAGGTTATCGGTTGATTTAAATGCACGCCCTTGCAACCCAAGTAGTCTCTCGCCTGTACGCTGCTGCGTGAGGCCGAGGGGATCCCTATTATGCTTGCTAAGATGGGGAGTTCCTAATGCTTTGGATCCATGTCTTCTACACTTGAGCTTTAAATCCTTCACGAGCCATCTCTCTCTCGGTGCAAACTTTCGTGACAATGTTACAATGCTTCTCTATCTCCCTCTTGCACGCCTCTATTATACTTAAGCCACCTTTCCTCTCTCTGTGTTTCTACCGCTAGGTATGCCATCTTTCACCAAACCTGCTCCCGTCCCCACGTATGGTGAGGTTTAGTTAGCCATTTATTTACTCTCCAGTATTCAAAGTTACCATCAAGATCTTAATTGTCATTGGAATGCATTGAGGTAAGCTCCCTAGGATATCGTAAGAATCTGGAATTCAGCTACTTCTAGACAGCGAATAAGTGGAAATTGAGTAGTCCACAATATAGCTGTTTAAGACACCACGTAACCATGTATCCACAACTTGATTCCAATGAGAAAATGTGTCCATCCATAGACAAGTGTGTGATACCTCGATTCCGCTTAGATGCATAAGCAATCAGCCACTCGTGACAATTCTACTAGAAAGATAGCGAAAAATATATCATATAAACTATCATACAAATTTTTTTCTTCCAAACATGTGCGTTAAACTTAGATCCAATGTGAATCACCATGCGATATTCTTCTTCAAGATCGCGTATCCATTCTTCAACAATTGCTAAGGTCAACCGGTATGTCTTCATCTCGAACCATCAGCCAAAAACAATTGAAAAATAGGTCCCGACAACGGAACTAATGATGGATCCTAGAATTCAGATGACACAAATCCAATAAGACTCTAGACACCTTTGACACATCACTCGGAGCTAACCGAGCGCTCCCATCCAAGCACGCAAAGGTACCAGATCCTCTTTAGGGTTGTTGTTGTAGGATGTTAGCATGATGGAGACTTAAGAGATACATATATTTCATTACTTAACACATCACTCTATAGAGCATACTAGATCTATACCTAAGGGAGAACCAAATTAATTATTAACCATGATGAGATTAAGACATACTAGATTTAGATACACGAATTAACACTTAGTCTCAGCCAATATCCTCCATTATATTGATATGCAATAAGTGTACAAAAGTTTAAATACAATAACAATAGTATGCGATAATAGATTTAACATCATAACTATGTATATATCTCCTCTCTGTCGATCCCCTCTATTACATAGTTTACTACATATATATAAGGGTGGGGACTTTCACTTCACTTATCCACTCCAAAAATAGGTCACATGTTATTATTAGCCATGCGCCTTTTACAAACTAGCTACACATGTAAGTGCACTAACAATAGACCTACTGTCAAGCTAATGATAGTAGAAAATCTATTTCCTGTGGCATGTGTCCATGCAAAGTGATTCATAGGTAATCCTCCGTCCAAATAGCCGATGTGTGGCACACATGTCTTTGCCTTGTTTGTGTGCTTTGCACACCATCTCTAAAAAATAGACCTACCTTATGAGCGAAAATGGCTATGTCCCGAAAGTTGAACTTCGCTCCGCAACGTGCGTTCTCTCCCTATTCATTCACACCTTTGAATATGACTGCTTCCCCATGCGGACTTCTTGTGTACTTTTGTCCAAGTTTTCTTTGATCATATAGTTACCATCCAATTGATGGATTCCCAATACTTTAGTAATGTTGTCCCAAAATAGCTATATCCGTGCATTTTATCTCAAAAACCATAATGTTGAGTGGCTGAAAACCACCTTAAATTAGCCACAAATATGCCAATGTTAGTAGTAGTATTGAATTTCTTCAAATTTGAGGCTCTTTTTAGGTGTCTCATAAGTAGGAAAGTAGTTGAAAAGAATTTGTGAACAAAAAATGAAAAGAAAGTACAACATCCTCGTAATCACGACCTCTCTCAAAATTTCCATACTACTCATGACATGGGGTTGGAAACACCTCCCAAGATTGATGGAATATTCTCCCGATAATGTCCAAGAACAACCATTTACTAACTTCAAAGATTCAAACTAATTGTATGGAAAAAATAAAAAGATCATATGCCATACCCAATTTCACATCAAATATCTCGCATTTTGCTTGTAATGGTGACTATCCTTCCATCACTATTTTCCCAATGAGCTAATATATGTAAAAGATAACAATAATGAAATTTCCCTTTCTTGGCTACCATGAATCTCTCTTTCAACATGCCTTGGATTCTCGTTTGTTTTTCTTTAATAAACGAGTCTCCAATATTTTTTTGACAATCGATGGTAGGCTAGCCCCAAAACTAAATCCATTCATCCGAGAACAAATTCTATCTCATCTAAAACAAGACATTAATGAAAATTTTATACCTATCCATGATAGAAGTGAGAGTTGTCCCCTTGGTTATGGTGATCATGGAGCCTTTGTAATTAACCATAATCAACCCTATCCTTCTTTGCAAATTTCTCTTAATGAATTTATGTATGTGGAAAGGCATGACTCTTGCAAGCATGGTGGATTCTTGGCCAAAGAAGACCCTTCACCTAGGGGATTGGTTGATAAGTATGTATGTCATACACCAAAATAAGAATGCTGCCCTTTCCTCTTATTCTCCTTACCTTTTTCTCAAACATGGAACCATGGGTCAACAATACATAGATCGAAAAATCAGAATTACAATTCTTACCTTGATGACCCAAACATAACAATTGCATGGCATAAAAATGATGCAAACAATCTCCTCTATGAAGACGATCATATTGCTTGTGTTCCCCATAGGATTCATTTGATATTTCCCTCATCCTAACACTCATAATGATAAAATTATCAACGCACTTGATCAAAAATCAAAAATTTTCCTTTGTAAGACTCTAATAAAAACACCCATATCCCATATGCGGAAACAAACTTGAAATTGAATCAAAAATGTGCTTCTCACCTCAATATTCCTTGTATCATGAGATGCATGATGATATCCATATGAAAAATGATATAGGATAAGGGAAATTATCCTATATTAATGGTCAGCAATGCTATAAAGCTGAGCAAACAAACACTTCCCCATTATTGAATTCACATGTATGGGTTAAATATGTCATTGTATAAGTTGGAAAGGTGTAATGACAACAATGTTATGATAAAAATTAATGAAGCCATTATGTATAAACATATCATCCTTGACTTCTCCTTTACATACCCAAAAATAGTAGATCTTTGTGCAATGCAATTCCAACAAAACCATGTTATGTTGAGTCCAAACATTATGATCAACAACAAAATGATTTTTACTATGCTTACCATCTTTCCGTGTCAAACACCTTGTTGCCCTTGCAATGATGAATGAGGTGAGAAGAAACCGATCCTTGATGGCTGAAAATTCTTTGGAAATTTGGAATTTATCTCCTCCCTGGTCAGTCACTTCTCTTATTGATGTCGCCAGACATACTATGGGGAAAAGCTGAAATAGTTAATAAAAAGAAGCTAAAAATAAAAAAAAAACAATTTTTTCAACCTTCATGTTGGAGTAGTAGTTACCAACACTTCGCAAGGTCGGGCACATTCCGGCACTTCACCTAGACATGTCATAAGGCACTCACCAAGCTTCACGCGTAACATACCGAATTCCTCCTTTTTCACTTGTCAATATGTGGTTTGTATATTTAGCCATTATATAAGGAATGAAGATATCAAACAAAGTATAGAAAAGATAACATATGTGGAAAAGAAATTAATCATCAATGGTAATCAACAACGGTATTTGGGTCTCTATTATATTATACACATCTCTATTAACTCTAACAATCCATACAACATTATCCATCACAAACATAATTCATTATATTACATATAATCATTGATTACACATCCATGTGACACATCACTTTAGTGATAGGAACTTACATATTCTATTTGTATACACTAATACTCACATATCTCTATCCCTACTCACATATTTAGCACTCTTACATTCATCTCACACGTATATCCATTACATAGAGTCTGTGCCACCTACGTATATATGATGGGAACTTGTCCTTCACCACCTACATAGTTTAATTCTATCAGTACACATCCTAAATATAGGTTGCATTCCTTTACAACTCTCTGATTTAACTCTAGATCAAGCTATAAATAGCTTGATATTATCTTGTTTGCATCCTATATTTAGTTTTTTTCATGCATGGTCCTAATCTTTGTCCTGCATGCACTTTTATGGTTATACTTGGTGTTTTATCTTTTATTTTCCTATTTCTAGACCTTCTTGATTGCTACGCCATGTCTCAATATGTTTCCTATTCTTAGCCTTACCTCGAAAATTGGCTAACTCCTAAAACCTATGTGTACACGTGTGGACCTTTACACATTATCTCCTTCTTTGGTTATGTGTACCTTTGCGCACTAACCTATTTTATTTGCTCTCGATTTTGTGCATACTCCTACACATTCATTATGATATCTACATATCTCTTTGTTACTATGTGCACCCTCCTCCTTGCATAGTCTTCATCTCTCGCGATATGGCTAGTACTTAGCAATTTATCTTGTCCAACATTATGTCACACTAGGAGTATTGTCTCATCTTGATAATATCATGAATCAAAGAATCCATGATGAATAAAAGAATCTCTCGAAGAATAAATAGTATGGGAAATTAAACATTTGAATGAATATTATGTCCCTGTGTGTGTATTTAAAATTTAAGCCCTTTTAGATTGGTGGAAGGAGTTTTGAAACTCACTATTTATTATGCCTTTCTAGTTGCTTCCATCCTTTGAGCTCTTTAGTGGCCTTTTCTATCTTCCCATCTCACAATATCATTGGGTACCTCCTCAAAAAGTTAGCCTCATCTTCTCCTTCATCTCCTTAACCACCACATATAAGTCTTGGGAAATACCCTCTAGGTATCCATCTGCGCATTACACATGAGAAATTTTGGATCTTCTTGAGCCTCTCCTCAAATGTATCTTTCATGGATTTTATTAGATTCCTCTTTCTATAACCTCTACCATAACCTTCTCGCACTTGACCTTATTGGTTTTCATTGTGGCTTATATTTTCTTCAACTATGCCTCTTGATTGTAGCGTACACGTTAAGTATAGAATCGAAATCCTCGGAGGTTGTCAAATACTTGTTCTAGCTTCTGCATGGCCTCCTTTATTTCCTTTGTGAGTGCTTCATATTCTCGCAATATTTTCCTCCACCATTTCCTTATTATTCTTCTTCATCTCATTGATTCTTCCACTAACACCATACCACTTTTACCTTGATCAACAACATTTGAACTAGATCCTCCAAATACTATAGTTCGTATCATACTCTAGTTTAGATTGTTCACCAAGTCCATGTATGCGTGCGTAATACTATTAACTATATATTCGCCTTATTATATGTGTTGTCAGTTTCTTTTCTTCTCATCATTCAATCTCCTTTGAGAGCTTTTGATTATTTTTTATCTTTTCTCTCCACATCCTCCCACATCCTTTTGATCATGTCCTTGGTTTGTCTACATTCCTCCTAACCTCAAAACTTATCTTGATCGGACGTTGCACACCTTCTCATCTAATATCTTGGTGGAGTCTAACAGAGAACAACATTTTGGATCCCTCTTCAATTTCATCTTTGAGAGTGACTCTTACTTTGAACTCAGGCTCTCCCATGATGATTTTTATGCTCCAAGAGATAATCTTCCTTATGCGCGCAAGGAATCTATATTATCAAATATCTCCCAATGAATAGATATGTTCTTGCTTTGAGATTTAGAACTGGCCCTTAGAACCTTTGATGGATCATCAAGGTATGACATTTTGGGTTATCAGAGAGGTTTCCTTCATTTTCTTCTTCCTAGATTTGTGGCTTGTGGGGGTATCTTGCGTTATACTTAACTACACTTGGCTCATCACCCTTATAGTACCCTTGGCCTTCCCCTTTTACTTATTCTTCTTTGCCTCCCCCTTCTCTCTTCTTCCCTTTATTCCTCGTGCTCCACATCATGTTATTCTTCATGGTTCTTTCCATACTCATCTTCTTTATGAACTTATTCAACATGAGGGCCCTTATCCTTGTTCATCCACCTCTTCCTCCCTGTACTAAATTTTCTTCCTCCTCTTACGCTATGGATCATATTTGTGAAATGTCTCTTCTTGCACCTTTTCTCTAATTCCTCTCCTTCTTCCTCCATGTCATACATCACTTGAGGATTCTTATTTACTAAACTAGGCTTGTGTTCCCCTACTAATGGAGACTCCTTAGATGGGCCCAAATATATTTCCTCATTGACACCTTTGAGGTCGAGATCTGTTTCCTCATGCTATGGTCTAGTGTAAAATCATATTATTTCTCTTCTATCTCCTTCTCTCTGGAGTATCCTCGTTCTTGTGTGTGGGGAACCCCACCGCCTACTTCTTCTTTGGAGGTTATGAATGAGAAGCTCAAGGTTGTCTAACCGATATACTTTCTCGCTTGATCTTCGGCGGAGATAGATATATAACCTACTGAACATTCTTACCCACTCCTAAAGTCATGGGGGAAGGTCCGCATTGTTTGTCTCCAAGGTCTCTACATATGATGCCTTTGATGAATATACATATGTTTGGCACATGACGTAATGGTAGTCGACATCTACCTTATACGCAGTATGTTAAATTTTGTGCATATTTTATGTGGTTGACGGTGGCCTAGAAGCATTTTTCGTGAATAAAAACAATAGTTTGCACCATGGCCCCATATCAACCTATTACTTAACATGAATCAACCAAGGAAAAAGTGATGTAATACCATGAACTCTTGTTTGCCCATCCAAGAGTCCTTTGGAAGTTCTCTTGGAATGTGCCATCGGTTCTCAAACATGTCATTAAACCTTTCGTACCACTTCTTTGTCACGCCAGAATTCTTATTTGATATCGTGCCATCACAAGTATACTTAGAAAATATATGTGTCGAAGACTTATGAATTTTATGCAATTAGGGTAGACCGATAAAAAAATTTTATCTTCTAGACCATTAGGTGCCCCGATCTCCTAGAATAAAATCAAAAGAAGGATAGCGCCCCAAGTGATCTTATCTCACCTATCTACTTAGTTATTGGCCTCCTTTATAATTCCTTCAACTATGAAAAGGAAATGTTATATTGTGTCTTTGCGCACCATCTTATGTGTGATATGTAAAACTTTCTTATTTACCTCGTTCATCTTTCGTAGAGGCACCCAACTTAGAGCTCACTAAGTGTGACCACTTTGGTGCTTGAATTAGCTATGTTAACAATATTGAACGTGTGACTTCCTCGTTGGTATTGTGACTATCCTGGTTGTTGAACATCAATAACATCTTCATCATTCAAATCTATTTCGATCTCTACTCCATTATTCCGCAACCCGAACCTTTTACAATTAATGTGAAGTCAAGCAAATTGTCTTGCACTGAGCAAAGTAAAAATAATCTTAATGCACTCTTAACATAAGCCACTAGTATAAACACATAATTTTTATGAAGAACGGAAAATCATATAGCATATGCAAGATTCTCTCACTTTCATGGAATCCTTTCAAACATTGTCATCAAGGAAAATATGCCCTTCCTCCGTAATTTTTCCATCTCCTTAGAGACATCATTTATGATATCCCTCATAGGCTTGCACTATGTGATTGTAATAACTAATTTTGCACTTTTTCATCTGCGAGGCCCATGGTGTCCCAACAAAATCTTCTTGTAGATATAACATTTCAGAAAACCAATCACCATGCCGGATTCATTTGTGTTCTTCTTGTTCTTTAGTGACCTCTTTGGTGCCATTGTCATTCTTAACTACTCAAACCCTAAAATCCATGAAATACGTGCCTAGGTGTGATAATAAACCACTTACATGTTCAATTGGTGTTCCCTGCAGTGTTGAATAACCAAATTTATTGTTCAATCCTTGTACTTAAGCACCTCAACTCCTTGCCCTAATTCAATCTCCTAAAATATTTTCTCTAGCTGCTGTCTTCTCCTCATGTAAACCCTACTTGTTTTCTTTGCTTTAAACCCTTTGAATAGCTTCCACTTCTCACAAGGAGCTCATGTGAACCATCAAATTTTCATGCTTGCTCTTCAATCACTCTGCTCTAGTTCACCTTCGTTTGTAACTTTTCAACTTCACACTTTGTCGCATGGAGCTTTAAACACACTAGTTATTTAAAATAAGGTAAGAATGACTTTTTCACGCCCTATTTATAGATTTTCCAATTTCCATTTGCATTAATTACACTCCAGTATACCATTGCTTTTATTTTTAATGTGATTTTATTATTTTCACATGATTTTTATTTTGATTTCTCTCATGCAGAGTGCTACTACTTCCTAGGTTGAAAACCTCTTGCATGCAAAAGGCACCGAACACATTATTCCTGGAGGTGCCAGCCACCTAGTTTACCTTTAGCTTCCTCCCTCACATAAGAATGCATGTTGAACTTTCCATTTTGATTTGAGCATGAGAAATTGTATCAACTTAAACACACTATCGCACCATATCTAGTCACTAATCAACACCAAATTTAACGTGGTTCACCCAATGTGGGCTACGTCCACCAAGAAACAAGCCAATCTATTATCCAAAGCTTTGACAAGATATACAATGAAGATTTACAATCTTCCACACCTCTTAGATGTACAATACTTTCTTTCTCTCAAGATTTTTGCTTCTTCTCCAAGAATTCTCTCTCACAATTATTCTCACAATAATCATCAACTTTTGCAAGTTCTTCTTAATTCTTACTTCTAAACCCTAGCTTTCATGCTATATATAGCGTATATAAACTTAGGCACTTAGCCATGCAATTACAATCAATAGATCTACTTTAATGCTAAAAATAGATCTAATTCCCGAGAGTTAATTAAAACACTCCACACAGGTAACCGATGTCGGTTCTCCCTAACCGATGTTGGTTCCTCCTTGCTTGACCGATGTCGGTCATAGGTGACCGATGTCGGTCCCTCCATAACCGATGATGGTTATTGTGTTTTCCAAGCAAGTTTCATATTGCATGCTAATCAAGTAATTGAGCTCCACAACTCAACAATCTCCCACTTGGAGATTAATTATTGCACCATACATGTACACATCATTCTTGGATCCTTCCTTAGCTTTGTTTCTTCCTCTTCAAGTCTCAAACTCGAAGACCAACAAAAGTGGAGTGTAGCTCCAACTTCTCCTTTGCTAATGGCTTCATTAGCATATCCATAGGGTTCTCACTCATATGAATCTTTTCTAGATTCAACTGCCCATCCTCCAATACCTGCCATATGAAGTGATACCTCAACTGAATGTGTTTCATTCTCGAATGAAATGTTGAGTTCTTTGCCAAATGAATTACACTGACTATCACTGAACAATTTACAATCATCTTGCTCCTTTCCCAACTCTTCCATGAACCTACTCATCCATATCATCTCCTTGCTAGCCTCTGTAGCTGCAACATACTTTACCTCTATAGTAGACAAAGCCACAACCTTATGTAATCTTGAAATCTAGCTAACTATCATCCCACCTACTGTGAAAATATATCCAGTAGTGCTCCTCCTACCATCCAGATCTCCAGCCATATCCGAATCAACATAGCCACATAATGAAATATTCAAACCTCCATAGCATAACTACATGCTAGATGTCCCTTTCAAATACCGAGTATCCATTGGACTACTTTCCAATGCTCTTTACCTGGATTGGCCATATATCTACTCACAACTCCCACTGCCTGTGTAATGTCTGGTCTAGTACAAACCATAACATACATGAGACTCCCAATTGCTGAAGCATATGGCACTCATGTCATGTATTTGACCTCCTCATGTGATGAAGGACACTGATCTTTTCTCAATTTGAAGTGTCCAACCATAGGTGTACTAAATAAGTTTTGCATTCTACATCTTGAACCTTTCTAACACCCTATAGATATAATCCTCCTGAGACAAATACAATTTCTTGTTTTTTCATGTCTATGTATTTGCATGCCAAGGATTCTTTTTGCAGCTCCTAAATCCTTCATAGAAAATGTGTGAGCTAGCTTTCCTTAAGCTCACCAATGTCCTGCATACTAGATCCTGCAATAAGCATATCATCCACATACAATAACAAAATAATATAGCTCCCATTTTCAAGCTTCTTGAAATAAACACAATGGTCAGATTCACATCTCAAGTAACCATGCTCATGCATAAAACTATCAAACCTCATGTACCATTGCCTTGGAGCTTGCTTGAGCCCATATAGGCTCTTTTTCAACTCTGCACACTAATTTCTCCTTACCCTTGACTTCATACCCAAGCGGCTTTTGCATATAAATCTCTTCATCCAAATCACCATGAAGGAAATCATCTTCACATCTAGTTTCTCTAAATGCAAATCTCTACGCAACTAAACTCAATACAATATGAATAGAAGTCATCTTTAACAACA
This sequence comes from Taxus wallichiana var. yunnanensis, assembly GCA_018340775.1. Taxonomy (NCBI): domain Eukaryota; kingdom Viridiplantae; phylum Streptophyta; class Pinopsida; order Cupressales; family Taxaceae; genus Taxus; species Taxus wallichiana. The sequence continues at coordinate 817,865,607 of CM031240.1, read as the reverse complement.
GAGAAAATATTTCACCAAAGTCAATACCTGCTTTCTGTGTAAATCCCTTTACTACAAGCCTTGCCTTGTACCTTTTCTATCCACCCTCTTCTTCCTTGATCCTGTAAACCCACTTGTTCTGCAATGTCCTCTTACCTACTGGCAACTTAACCAAATCCCAAGTCTGGTTCTATTCCAAGGAGTCCATCTCCTCATCCATGCCATGCTCCCACTGGACGTGGGTCTTATCCTGCATTGCTTCTTCAAAACTTTCTGGTTCACCATTATCAGTCAATAATAAATAAAATAGAGAAGGTGTAAATATTTCTGGAGGTTTACTTACCCTTTGTGACCTTCTCACAGGAGTTTGGGGTACCAGAGGCTCATTCTGGACCTCTTGGACATTTGTATCCAAAATATCAGCTGATCGACGCGGTCACCTATAACCGACGATCGTTTCGCTAATGCGATGTTGGTTTGGATCTTCTGTAATCGATACCGTTTCTGTTGACCGATGTTGGTCAGGGGTCAACCGACACCAGTTATTGTGTAACCCTATCAGGTATTACTTTTAAATATGAGAGTTCATTTTCATTCACAAACTTCTCAACCGGTTCATCCTTGGGTACCAAAATTTGATCCCTATACATTCTCTTTTCATTCCATTCAACATCACGACTCCTAATAATTTTAGAATTCTCTAAATCCCAAAAAAATGGAATCTAAAATCACCAGATCCATAACCAATGAAAGTGCATCTCTTGGATTTTGCATCCAACTTTTTTCTATTTTCCTTATCAACATGCACAAAAGCTTCGAACCAAAAACTTTAAGAAAAGAAAGATCTACCTCTTTTCCGGTCCAAGGTTCCTCTTGGTATTCCTCCATCTAGTGAACTTGAAGGCCCATGGTTAATCAAATAAACCATGTATCAACCGCTTTCTACCAAAACTGCAAGGCAATCTAGTAATGTATCCTCATACTTCTAAAGATGTTCCATGATTGTCCTGTTCATTCTTTTTCGCAACACCATTCTCTGTGGTGTTCTTGAACCATTCTTTCTCTACGTATCCCATTCACTGGAACAATAATCATTGAAAGCCTTGCTACAATATTCACCACCATTTCAGATCTAAGGCACTTTAACTTTGAATTTGATTCATTCTCAACAAGGGCTTTCCATCTTTTAAAAGTCTCAAAAACATCATATTTATGTTTAATACAATAAACCCATACCTTTCTTGTAGCATCATCAATGAAAGTAACATAATACTGGGATCCTCCATGAGAAGCTACCTGAGCTTGGTCCCCACACATCTGAGTGTACAAGCTCCAATTTCTGCTCCTTCTTAGTTGCCCCAACTTTGAGAAATCTCACTCTCTTTTGCTTTCCAAAGACACAATGCTCACATAGAAATCAAGATCTAAATCTTTCAAATCTGATAACTTACCCTTAGCCTTTAAGATCTGCATTCCTTTTTGACTCATATGGCCCAACCGATTATGCCACATGCATGCATCTGAATCTGAAGTAGATAATGCAGAAAAGGAATCAATAACACAAGTAGATAAATATAATGTTCCTACCTTCTTACCTCTTGCCACAACAAAAGCACCCTTGGTGACTTTCCAAGAGTCTCTGTAAAAGTAACCATGCAACCAGATTCACCTAGTTTACCCTACAAAATAAGATTCCTCCCGAGGCTTGGCACATGCCTCACATCTTTCAATACCCATGTATTTCCATTCTACAATTTTAGATGAACTTCCCCTTTACCAGTAATACTGCAAGGTTCATCATCACCCAAATAAACATGCCCAAAATTTCCTGGACATAATTTATGAAATAACCCTTATTAGGGGTTGCATGGAAAGAAGCTCCTGAATCTAAAACCCATGATTCAATTCTATTATCTAAAGAAAGAATAAGAGCATCTTGCATTACCTTTGATGCAACAAGATTTACTTCTTTACCTTTGTCTAGTTGTTGGTTCTCTTTATCCTTTGACAACAATATTTCTTTTGCATGTCCTTTCTTTCCACATTTCCAACAAGTAATTCCCTTACCTCTGGATTTAGATCTGTTATCCCTTGACTTTGATTTCCCATTACTCTTACTCTTGGATCTCTCCTTCTTCCTTTGCCCCGCTTTCTACATTCAAAGCATTCCCAGATGATGATTCCTCTGTACTTTTCCTACGAAATTTCTTCATTCAAGATTATACTAACCACATCATCAAACTTCAAAATATTATTAGTAGATGTTGTATTACTAACAACCATTACCAAGTTATCCCAACTATCATGCAAAGAACATAAGAATAAAAGTTCTTTCACTTCATCATCAAATGGTATATCAACCGATTTTAACTGATTTACAATAGATCTAAAATCATTCAAATGACTAGATGTAGATCCACCTTCATGCATCTTAGAACTAAATAGTTTCTTCATCAAATAAACTTTATTTGAAGCACTAGGTTTTTCATATAAATTAGCAAGATATTTCATTAACCCTACCGTAGAAGTCACTTCTGTAATATTGGAAGCCACAGATGCTTCTGCAGCTCAATCTTATAGATCCCAAAGCCTTTCTATCAAGAATCTTCCATTCTTCATCAGTCATCTTCATAGGTCTAGACTTCTCATCCAATGGTAAATACAAATCTCTTTGATACAGATAATCCTCAATCTGCATCTTCCATAATTGATAATTTTTTCCATCAAACTTCTCTACCTTGTATTTTTTTCTTTTTGCCATTGTTGTAGCTCCCACTCAATCAGAAAACCCTATGTGAGTAAATATGTCAACACACAAAACCCTCAAACAAAGCTCTGATACCATTTGTTGGGGTTAGCACACCGGTTGTACAGATAATATATCAGATCTAAGCATACATGCAAATAAAAGTGGATATTCTACCAGAAGAAATATACAAAACAAGAGATATAAATCAACACCAGATTTAACGTGGTTCACCCAAGTGTGGGCTATGTCCACCAAGAAACAAGCCAATCTATTATCCAAAGCTTTGACAAGATATACAATGAAGATTTACAATCTTCCACACCTCTTAGATGTACAATACTTTCTTTCTCTCAAGATTTTGCTTCTTCTCCAAGAATTCTCTCTCTCACAATTATTCTCAATAATCATCAAATTCTTTGCAAGTTCTTAGGGCACTTAATCTTACTTCTAAACCCTAGCTTTCATGCTTATATAGTGTATACAAACTTAGGGCACTTAGCCATGTAATTACAATCAATATATCTATGACTCAATTTAATACTAAAAATAGGTTTGGCCTTATTCAACCACTTGTATGTAGCTCTATATGCCCATAACAAAGTTGAGACTTTTTCATCGCAATCCTTTCTTCGTACATCACAAATATTTGTCAATGTTTGTCCAAAATCTTATTGAAATCTTCTATAGTATTGTTATCGCCAAATCACACGCACCCTTCGAATGGCCATAATGTGAATATGACGTTCGTTGTGATTGGGTAACATGGTATCACCTCTCAAGATGTGGGAATTGGGCTTGAGGTGAACCTCCGAAGAAGGCCTACTTCCTCTTCCTAAACTAAACACAACACTACTCCTAATGCAATAAAAATAGCTACCTAGACCTATACTATCATTTCAAGGGGATTAGGAAGAGATATTTGCAAGAAATAAAACCTAAACTTAGAAGTGGTGATGCACCAAGAAAATGGATTTTGTTAGATAAAATTCTCGGTTCACCAATGAAGAGAGATGATCATGAGGAAGAATGAACATGCATTACAAACCCAATTTACATATAGTACTTCACTCCTTGATAAGCACAATGACCTTCAAAACTTAAAAAAGGCACCAAGATTGCATAGTATACTGTAGACACGAAGAGAGGAAAAAGAAAGCAACAAGAATAATGTAAGGACATATAATTGATCACAAAACATAATTTCCATTACTCCAAGCACTTGCATAGTGCATCATTATAGTAGGGAAAGGCATAGGCTGCCATTACAATTTTTAGAAGAAAGGCTTGAGAGCCTACAAATTCACAACAACTCAACTTGTGAAGAGAGGGGAAGCTTGGAAAATGTCTAACTCCTTTGGAATAAGCACCCCTTTTACATTTATAGAAAATTCTAATTTGTTGAGAGAAAGAGGGAAGAATCCTAAAAACTAGGCAAGAATGTAGTTGAACAATTGTCAACCATGCTTGCTTCATTAATTGCACCTCCACCTCTTGGACACTATTGGGAGTAAAGAAATATCACAATCTGGAACACCTGAAACCTCTAAAAATCCATCTCTTGATGATCCCATTGTGTATCTCTTGTTCTCCCGATTCCATCGACTATAATTTTGTGAAAAATGGACAACTGGGGAGGAAGTTATGGCTTGTTGAGCGAAAGGTTATTTTTGGGCTTCCTGGGAATTGTGCTTATCCAACCTGCTAATATGCTTTCATAAATCCAAATTTTTAATTTACCTCCATTTAATTAAAATATAATATTTTAATATATCATGGAACCCCCTTTAATCCCTCTGAGTAAAAAATTATGCTTCAAGAGTCTCTTGGTGATGATTTGGCAAACAGCTCGCTAAATGAGCTCACATTTGATTTTTGCAATAATTCCCTATCTGGTTAGTCCCACGTTTTACATTGAATTGCAATGGAAACCTCTACGCATTATTGCTACACATTCAACTCCACGTTTTTATACCACTTTGGTCTTGTAAACTCCATTCATGGTGTGCCGTGGCCCAAACTTCACTTCCCTTTGAGTTATTTGCCTTCAATTGTCAATTATTGAATTCGATATGGTCAACTTGGCGAAGAACTCGCATAGATCTCTTTACATCGTGTTCATTTGATATAACTCAGCCAAGTTATTGCATTTCATGCTTTTGCATTAAATTTACCTGACCTATCCACTAAAGCCTCGCCGCCAAATTTTCCACGTATTTCATTGAATTGGCTTCATTATATTCACCACCGAGTTTTGGGGGAGTTCCATGTTTCATAATTAAATGATGTCGAGTTATTCGTGTTGGACGTTAGAAACCACCCTATACTTCATCAAATAATGTTTTGGGGTCACCATATTCTAGCTCAAACGAGCCCTGCCACGTGACATGAACTCCCAATGAATTCTTTTACATAACCGAGTCAATTGGCTTGAGATCCTCACAACTTGTCACGTATTCGGGCACACGAGCTCCTGAAATTACCGACCCCATATTGACTTGGTCCACTTCGGGAATTGAAATCCAAAACAACTCATCTCAAACATTTTCACGAACCCCGAAGGCATGGAATTCCGAATCCCGAAAATCCGAAACTCCGAATTTCAGAGTTTCGGGCTTTTGGGCTTCGGGCTCTTCAAGCTTATTTTTGTCAACTCGGCGGGTGAGTTCCGAGTAATTCCGAAAGCCCGAATGAGTAGGTAGTTCCTGAAATATAACTCCGAAATTCGTTGCCATTCAGCCGCCTAAGCTATGCAATCTTCTACATGCCGAGCCATTGATCAAGTTATTCACGAGTCAAGTTGACTCGGCTCTGCCTCTGTGCAATCCTTGCTATCTCCACGTGAAGTCAGCCCTCACCTGAGAGAATTATTCACTGTCTCTATGCATGATTTGAGCCTTTTGAACCCGCTTCATTTCTCTGTCCGCTCGAGCCCAATCTCAAGTTTTTCTCTTCTTAGCTCGGTCCAAACCCAAGCGAGCTCTTCATGATTACTGCGATCATTCATTCGTGTAACTGTCATCTTGGATTGGATCAAGCTCTCACTCCCGCTAAGAGCACCCAACCAACACCCTATTTCCTTTCATTCCGTTGGGCCATATTATAATCCATGGCCGAGCTCTTGTCTTGCACGGGTTCCTCGTGCGTAGTGTCTCCTTTGTATTGCCTTTTGAGTGGCTCGATCTGATTCCTATCAACTTGACAAGGCTGAACGACTCACCCAAGCGAACTCCCTCAAGATATCACCTTCATCATAAATGATTCGCCAGCCTAACAAGCTCCATACTGCATGGGCTTCCATGATTCGCTCCATACTCAGCTTTCTCTGAGTTCCAAACTCGTTCTTATTCAGATCATGTTGATGTAGCTCAACTCACGACCAATGCATACATTTCCGAACCTAACATTCAAGCATGAGTTGCATATCAACTCTTCTTCAAAGTTATGTTCATTTTCTCTGGCCAAATGACTTATTTGTAAAACCCAAATCACTGAGCAAACGAGCTTGACAAGCTCTTAATTTTCTTGCCAATATCTAAGTTCCAATTTTCAGCGCGAACGAGATCTTCGCCATGCAATTGGCTAACTCGCCTACTTGGATCATGTTTGATACGACTCATGACTCATCGTCTAAAACCCACTTCATCTCGTCGAGCCATTCTGCTTCCGACTCGACCTTGGGCTTCACATCCTTTGTGAAAACATTAGCTCGACTCTATGTTTTTCCTCAGCTCGCCAAAAATTGACCTAAGTCCAAGTTATTCTACCAATCGATGGATTCATAGCACTGAGTGACCCAAAACACGCTGCTTTGAACCATGAGTTAAGTGTTGAGCTTCTTATTGATATGGCTCGAGGTTTCACATGATCGAACTATTTCTCTAGCTCCGAAACACATCTAAACTTTCCCCTGCGTGCGTTGTCAGGGTCGAGCTCCTTCACCCTTCGATGTTTTGGATTCACCGACGGTTTTTCTTTCTCGGACTCGTGTTTCCAAACATTCCTCCAAGATACTTTGACCTAGGCTCAGCACCTCACTCCATGAGTATCTAGTACTCAAACGTGCAAAACTCAACCATGTGACTCCAATGTTATTTCAATAGAACTAAACTCGACTGGAGCTATTTCACAAACATTTTAACTCATGCCCTATGCATCTCCTTTGAGCTCTTCTCTAACATCATTCAAATCACAATAAACGGCTGAGCCACTTAATACAACTTGCTCATATTCGATTCAACTTGAAATGGCCGAGACAATCATTGCCTCCAAAGGCGGTTATTTTTCATCGAGACTTCATGATCCGATTCAAGCCACTGCCAAGTTTGATTACCCCCATCAAGTTATGTAAGTAAACTTCTCAATCATATTATGAGAAAGCTCTTTGACTCGCCGCTCATTCAATCATTATGTCGGGCCGACCATTTGTCGAACTTACTATTTCATTTAACATGAGCTCTTGCCCATCTCAACATAACTCACTCCGCGAGTGGCTCAAACCACTAAACCCTTACTCGGCCCCATGAATCAAGCTATAGCTCAAAAATTTCGTGAATAACTACATCAAGCTCCTATCTCCACTTTAGCCGGACAAACCGAAGTTGATTCATTCTTACTCCTCGAAGCAGCCGAGCTAATACTTAGTTAATTGCTTGCAACGTTTCCCTCTTGGCTTAATGGTGTCGTACTCCTTATTCATTGTGCAAACTAACCTCGTATGGACCATTCTAGCATACTTTCAACCTTGTTTCTTATTATCATGGAATTCATGGAATTTCCTTGGTTCCGATGCATCATGGAGTATAACTAGAATACTAAAAATAATTATAGACCATCCTCAACCATTTCATCCTATAGACCTCTGTTGTCCATTTTTACCTGGAGGTAAAAAAATGGATAACAAGTGCCATTAAGCCGGGGTGATAGGGGTAGTCTTGTGATGAGCTACCATGAACACTTTGCCAACAATATTTTGATTGTCTCATTTAAGAAGTGAGTTCCCATATCACTAGTAAGGCTCAATGGATAACCATACCTACTAATGATGTTTTCTATAGAAATCTTCTTTGTTGTAGGTGTATTGTATTCCTTTGTTAAGCGCAACCTCTTCCCACCTTGTCAAGTAATTTGTGCATGTTATGATGTAATGCGTGCTTGTCCTCTACACAACTAGTGCAATGAGGCCAAAAAATTCAATTGCTCGCTTCTCAAATGGTTACGTGCTTTCTATAGGTCGCAATGACATTTCATCCCGGTTTCTGGCTTACCTAACCTTTGACAATGATCACATGCTTTAACAAATTCCTTGGTATCCTTATGAGAGTGTCCCACCATTATACAAGAATTAATATCTTATGCATTGTAACTTCTCCCGCATAATGACCTCTAGCTATTCCTCCATGTTCTTCTCCCTTTATAGCTTCACACTCATGCTCCAACACACACCTATGCAAGAATTCATATATACCCATCTTGTATAAATCTCATCTAGCTAGTTAGTAGGGTGTTGCGTGAATTGCTAGATGCTTCTTCTCTAGGGTCTTCATACCTTTAGATCGACCCCTATGCGTAAGAATGTTGCAATTTACTCTAAGTTAGGCTGATGCATAGTGTAGTATGAAAACTAAGTATTTGACATAGTGTCTATATACTTTTGTGTCCTCACGAGAATTAATTCGTGATAAGTATTCTAGTTCCTAATTGCTCTTGTAGGGATTTACTATAACCGAAAAATCAAATTCTTGGAATAAAAGAATCCAACGACAAATGCACCCTTGCAAAAATGGCTTGTTAATTAGATACTTTAATGATATGTGATCAATGTAGAAAATAAATGGTGTCTCCAACAAATACTATCTAATTTTGTGAAGTGTATACACCATTGACAACACTTCATGGTCCGTGGTTGTATAGTGCAGCTTGGCCAACGTCGCTTCCTACTTGAAAAAAAAAAAAGGATTATCTACATTACCTTCACATGGTTACGCTAAAAATTCTATAATGGTTGTACCAGAGGCATATACATGAACATGGAGTGACCTATTCCAAGAAGGGAAATGAAGAATAAGTGTGATGCTCGGTTTGATTTTGAAGTCTCAAACGCTAGTTGTTGTGTGTAACCCAATAGAATTTTACCTTTTCCTTTATAACTCTTCAAGTGGCGCGATAATCTTTGTATACCCCTTAATACATTTATGGTAATGGCTAGTTTGTCGAGGAATCCATGAAATTCACCTTGATTGGTTGGATCCTCTAATCATGCAAGATGAGTTGCAACTTTGGATAGGTATACCAACAATCCTTCCTTACATATAATATGTCCAAGAAAGGTACCAAATTACGTAGCAAAGATACACTTATTAATAGTCAAAGAGATGCTAAGTTGCCTGCATCTTTCAAACATCAACCTTAAGCGGATCCACAATGGTCCTTAACCAATCCATAAACAATCCAATCATCCAAATATACCTGAATAAATTTATGAATAAATTCTTCAAATGCTTGAACAACAATGCGTGAGAACACCATTGGCACATTCTTCACACCAAAATGCGTAACCATGTATGCAAAACATCCCCATTTAGATGCAAAAGTTATCGTTTCCGGTCTTCATGCACAATCCTTACGACAATAACTTAAAAATAGTCTCGCAAGTGAAAAGATCTTGCACCTGTAACACCTTCTAGGATATCCTTAGTAAATGGTGTGGGAAAAGTATCAATGACACATGAAGCATTTAGAACTCTATAAGCAAGAAAATCGTTATTGTGCCATCCTTTTAATGATAACCATTAGGCTTATCCATTATAAATCTTCAATGGGATCAATAATGCCTTGATTTCAACATTTTATCAATTTCATCCTTCACCTTAATGCATAGATTAGGATTCATCGAAAGTGCCTCTTTTGAACCAATCACTTGTCATCCTTGAGTTTTATTTTCATTTCACCTAATGATGGATGCACACCCTTTAACTCATGGTATCCTCTAGGAAATAGATCCTGAAAGTCACACAGTAGTTCAATTATTTTTGCAACCTCTGGTTCAGACCAATAATCACCAATTACCTCTTCCTTTGGCACGTTTTTAGTTAAAAATTTTACTTTCTTAGTTTAACGATGGTACATGGAAGGCTTGAAATTTTTCATTTGCTAAGTCCAATACCTCATGTGCTCCTTATGTGTGCTTCATATCGAGATCCTAAACTTATTCATCATCTATCAAATAGAAAATATTTCCTTTCTCCTTTTTTGATTCAAGTAAAACCTTCAACTTTGGAACTTCTACAAACCACAATTTAAATATGTTGTTCTACTTTCAAATAGAAAATGACAGATGAGCTAGTGAATGATTTACTTATGCTTTAGAACTAGAATTTATAGAAAGAAATGAATTAAAACACACACATGCCAAGGATTTTTATCCTGGAAACCCCTAGTGAGAGGGAAAACTAGTCAGGAAGGGCAACTGCTCTTTCTTCCCTTTTGTTTTATTGGCCAATTCAATATTTATGGAGATACAAATTTTACAATAAGTGAGAAAGGAAATTGACAATGTCTCACACTTCCTCCCAACTACTTGATTGTTCTGTTCTCAAGCTCTTTCTTCTACAACTCAATTCCAGCACTAGAAAACTCTTGCACTTACTCCCATGAAGTATCTTTCTTCTAATGATCCATTCCTTTGCCCCTCCTAGGTATTTATAGCCTCTCCCATGTCCTCCCATGCACTTTGGAGAATGGGAATGGTATTGTAAGGAAGGGAAAAAGTTAGACACTTCAAATCCATGTCCGTTTATGATTCTATTTTATTTTTCCGTTAAAAGTGATAGGATTTACACCTGCGCGTGAGACCACCGATCACGGGACCGCCGCTTTGGCTAGGTGGTGGTTATAGGACTACCACCTAGGTTGGGCGGTGGTTCTGCAACTACCGCTCTACTGTGGTGGCGGTTTTGTTAAAATATAGACAAAACCTTCTTTTCTCCTTTTTGTTACTTTTTTCCTTCTTGGTGTTGATTGATCTGATGAAGTAGAGTCATTATGGATCCCTATGGATCATTTTATTTCCAAGCACATACAAACAAGGTCTTCTCTCGATTCCACCATGTCGCCATGTGCTTCAAGATCATCCTCACCAAATAACTAAATCATAAGTTATTCACCATTAGAACTATCCCCAAAATTAATATGCTTCATAAAATGCAGAGCTTCATGAACTAGGTGGTTTAGTAGAAAAGTAATCAAAAGTATGAACAATACCTATGATCGGGTTACATTAATTTTTCGTTTCTGGTTCGAGATCAATGTGTATATACCAAGCACATACGTAACCGTGTAAATTAGAATAAAACTTATGCACCCATAGGGATGGTGGGTGAGTGTTTTACACTATCATATAATTCCTCTCGCAATTGTGAACATGTACCATGGGAGAAGTCTTCCCATCATAATCTTGTATTAATGAAGGGATATTGTTCTAGATAAAAATTGTTAAGAAAGCCACTCGATCTCGTGAAAATAAAGTAAATTGTCCCTATGTGTAGCCCACTAGTACGTAGTTGTCTTGTGTAATGTGTACACTAACATATTTCTTCTATCTCCTCATTGCACTTTGTTCTTCCATCGCACACAAGAATGATTCAGGATTTTCTTCTCCAAAGTATAATTTAGAAAAATGACCTTACCCAACCACCTAATTGGCCGTGGTCTAATCAACCTTTTCATTATTCCTCAAACCTCGTAACCAATAATTTAATAAGTACCATGAGCCCAATTATTATAAGCCACACTAGTAGTATCACTTATGGACTGCACGTCTTCCCACTGAAGCACACCCTCCTTTGATGACTCCAAATTCTCTAGGTTTCACACTATATGTGCGTAGATTTCTGTTGAGATATTCATCTTTGATGGGATCTATGTAAGGCACAATCTTTTGTCATCCATTGGTATCACAATGCACTCATCTTTGTTCTCAAAACTCACGTAACGCTTGTTGAAGTGCAGGTCTACGTTATTAGCATAACACTAAGAATGACCTAGAAGTGCAAGGAAATTATCTGATTTAGCGAGCTCCAAGACCTCAAAGTCACCTTTGAACTTGGATCCTTGAATGGTGATATAAGCATCCTTTAATACCCCAATGGGAATAACCCTTTTTTGTTAGCCATGTACAACAAATTTGAGGATGAAAACAATGGATGCCTTCCCATTTGGTTCTAAACATCAATTATGAGGAAATTTAATTCCACACCTATATCAATGAGGATAATACTCATCATCCATCCATCAATTATTGCATCCAATATGATTTATTTTTCATACTCATGATCTTGAGGTGGGAAGTCGACATTAAGAATCTAACATTCACTTTTTACACTGCGTGGGGTATCTTGTCTCATAACCATTCTCCCAAAAGAGGTATGACAGGTCTCTACCTAAGAATTATACATACCTCTCGGAGGTCATCCACATCCCTTTGTGGTAACTCGGTATTCTCTTGCGCGTCCCCTCTCGTGTGATTTTTCTTTCAAACATGTATCTCTCCTTGGAGGTCCCCGATGATGCCAATTATCTCTTGATATAATTTCTTATATTGTTACGCATCTGGATATTTTGTATGAGTAACCTCCTACCTTCTAATGAGCAGCTTTGATTTCCCTTTCTCACACACGTGTGCTTTGTTTGTGTACGTAGTAACCAATAATGACCGAGGTTCGCTTTCTGACCAGATTTTTAAGCGTCCATAGCCTCTCGCTGGTGTGTTCGACCTTAATCATGGCTTCAACCTTATCCTTTTTATTATTTTTTTGCACATGTGGGAAAACCAATCAATGCATTCCTTAACCTTATGTGCCTTACCACAATATGCGCATGTCGATTCTTTGGGCATTCGCACGAGATAGTGATCAAGAAACCCATAAGTGTAACATGTTCCTCTTACAAACCCTCCTCGGCCTACCATGACCTCTACTTTGGTATCCACATCTTAAGCCTCACCATTATTACATCCCTCATCATTATTTTCCATCTATGAGCTACCATTACCTGCTTCACAAGCCTAGTGAAACTAATCAATCATTATTTTCAATTATATGCGTCATGAGTATGCACACCACAAAGTTTGAGGACACATTCTTTTGTGGAATGTATAGACATCCATAATTTAGCTCAACAATTTAATGACAACATATCAAATCACACTTTTTCTCTTCCATCGTCCTTAATTAATTATATGTTGTCTAGCACCTCCTATCCAGCTATTCTTAATTAATTAAGTTTCCTCTTCTATTAGATCAATAAATCATCATTTATTTGATTAAATCCTTCTTATCCTCTAAATCATACTAATTATTCTTCTAAAAATATTCTATAAGCTTTCTCACCTATTAATTAATCACTTTGGTTAATTAATAAATCCCCTCAAACCCCATGAGTCACTAAAGGACAAACTAAACTCTCCTAAGGTTGACTCAACCCTCTTTCAACCATGATCATCCCCAACTAACTCAACCTTGCTATTATCCCACATGTAAAGGGATGTAAAGCTTCTTTTATCCATTGGGCTATATAAGGAGCCTTCCTCCTACCTTTCTACTTACACCTAAATGAGCATAGAGCCTATACTATAGCCATTTTATCATCTTAGAGCATTCTTCCATTAGAGGAGCTAGCTATCTTCATTTCTTGCATTCATCCATCCAAGTTTTGAAGTCATATGGAGATATGTCAAAGTGGTCTTGTAGCCATGGATTGACAAGACTCCATTCTTGAAACCTTGGGATTCAAACATACAATCAACCCTTTTGATTGCTAAGGATCTAAATAGGTTCATTTCATTGATTAACATTCAATAGAGATAGAGATTAATTGCTTAGCATATTAGTTTGGATGTTTATTCATGTTCTAATGCAAATATGTTGGTAGATTAGTCTTGTTTAAGCTCTAAGCATGATGGTGCATAGATTTTAGTTTAGCTTTGTTTTAGGACTACTAGGTGTTAGTTCTAATTCTCTTTGCATAGCTAACTAATTCTTGCACACATTTGGCATGCCCGGTGGGATGGATCCTTAGTCCCTTAGCATTGTGGTTCAAATTTTGTTGTTATTTCAATTTTTGGCTAACCCTTGATATGCACATGTGTGAAATAATGTTGAATTTCTTATGATTTTTCTAACTTTACATGTGTTGAGTCTTTCTTAGAGATCTAATTTAGATGGGTTCTTGTCAATTTTGAGCTAACTTGCCAAAAATTTGAGCTTTTTGAGATCGATTACATCATTTCCCATGTTTTGACATCACTTCTAGGTATAGGCATACACAAAACAAAAAATATACACAAAATGCATGTGCATACACATCCAAAACAGCGTACACATCCAAATGCTAGCGTACATGTCCAAAGTCTAGCGTATATGCATCATTTTAGCGTACATGATAAATTCTATGTTTTTTTTTTGATTTTTCTGCTTTGATAGTGCATACCCTATGAACCCAGTGTACACATTCATAATTTTGGTGTACCCATCTGGTTGTGCTTTTGTTTGACTTTTTTTGACTCTGTGAGTGTACATGTCCAAAGTCTAATGTATACATCTCCACTACCATGTACATGAAATTTTTTATCTTTGTGTTTTTTGGCCTTTTTTCTAGTTAGCGTATGCGTTTAGACCCTAGCGTACATGCCTATACCCAAGCGTACCCATATCTGCTAGTGCTATTTCTTTGACCATTCTATCTGTGAGTGTATACATCCAAAGGATAGCATACACAACTCTCTTGGCCACGTACCCATTAGCTCACTATTAGTTTCCACAGAGGGGCGTACATGTCCTAAAGCAGGCGTACACACCAAAAGTTGAGCGTACACATCACATTTTGGATTTGAGATTCACTTTAAAATTTGTAAAAACATGTTTTTAGATTTATTGACTCCTTGCAGGTTTTAATTGAAGATTAACTTCTGTTTTGCAGGGTTTATTTACATGTTTTTGCTAACTTTGATTTGATTTGTTTAAAGGGTTAAATGAACATTGCATGCTTAATCATGAGATTAGAGTCGTGTATGCTCTTCCCTCACACCTTCTAGGTGATCTTGGGAATCAAAAATGATTTCTATATCTCTTTTTCTTTGAAAAATGTTTGAAAAGAATGTCAAATTTGGTTAAAATGAACAAATTTTGTGTTTGAATCAAGTATTTTCCATTATTGATTTGTAGTTGGATTTTACATCATGTATGCTCTTCTCTTGCATCCTAGGATGATCTTGAGAATAGAAAAACATTCATCCTCTTTATGTGTATGGAAAACTACTAAATCCATCATGTAGGACCTAAATGCTTGTCAAAGAATGAAGGATTGAGACAAAAAAAACTACTAATACAATTTCCATGCAGGTTCCAAATGGTGTTCAAGCAAACCACATTAAGTATAAAAGATAAAAAATACACCACAATCAAAAGACTGTATTTGTAGGTTTGGATAAGGGTATGCCCCATCCGCTTAACTAGGACATAACCCCTTTGGCATAAGCCTTAAGCTATAACAATGGGGTGGTCCTAGGAACCCCAAAGTAGTCCACACAAGAGGGAACCTTGTGGATGAAATGGGAAGTGCTCCGCACACCTACTTGACTAGTGACACATGAGAATTAGTGTCAAAGTTATTTGTATCATGACCCCAAGTGAGAGTACATGATGGATGCATTTATTTCCCACTATGCTTGAAGGGGGTAAAGTAAAGCTGAGATACTCCTTGGGAAACCTTGGAAAACCGAGCTCACATCTAGATAACTTGTGACACCTAGTTGAGTGAACCACCTAGGAAGTTATCTTGTCCAGGAGCCAACTTTGACCATATCAAAACCAATTTGAGTTGAGAGCCATCAAAGGGAGAATTTCTGGAATCAAAATCTTGTTTTCGAACAAGAGGAGATTCCATTAAAGTTCAAAATGGTGTGTCATTCATCATGGAGATTGTGAAGCATTACTTTTTCTTAGTTTTTCACTCACCCTAAGGTGAGGTGAAACTCTACCAAAGTGATGCCAAACTCTCTTCAACCCCAATTGATCTACTTCCTTCACTTTATTTTGACACTTTGTTGATCAAGAGAAGAGTGATTACCCTTGTGTTGCTAATTGATTGTATTCACCACTTTTTTGTGTCCATTTATGCTCATCCATGTTTGTGGATGAGTTGTTAAACATCTAAAGTGTGTGAGACATTTTCATATCATTGGTAGCCCTTTTTGATCTTGATACCCAAGTCAAGATCATCAATCATAGTTAGGCTTGATTCATCATCTTGATTCTCCTTTGAACTATTATCTTGTTTGTATCGTATCACAACAATTTTGATACTTACGTCTTGTTTCTTGCAAACTTGGCCTAAGTGTCTAGATTGTAATGTTACACTACACACATTCTAACAATTCCTTGGTATACTCTAGCATTAGTTTTTTTCAAACATTACCTTGATTTTGAAAAGTGTTGAGTGTTACCATTTGTGTGCATTATATCAATATCATTTTGATATTAATACCTTACTTTTTTCCAAAAATTTTGGTTAACATATCTTAGTGGTATTGTTGTGTCGCTCACAATCGTAACTACCACTTTTTGAGATATAGGTCTTGATTGGATTCAAGCTCACTTTTAGTATACTTTGTTTGGGGATCATATTAACTTTTTGTTATTACTTATGCCTTGTTCATTTCTTTGAACTTGACATAAGTGGTGACATTTTTATCATCTTAAACACCAACTACCATTTGAAAAAAACTTAGGAAGTATGACATTTTGATTGATTGGTCTAAAAAAAACATTGTGTGATTGTATCTTGTTTATCACTTTTGACTTATTATTTTAAGACAATCACTTTGACACATTGATCCTTTGACATTCATCATTCTTTGAACTATTGACATTCTTTGACATTTGTAAACTTCCACTTAGGTTTGATCAATACCTTTTGAACAAATTCAAAACACCTTAGTGAAGTTTTCACACATCATGGCCCCCAAAACAAGATTGGGAGCTAAAAGACAAGTAATTGAAAAACAAGCATGGGAAACATCAAACAAACAAGGGTCAAATCCCTTTATTGGTCATGATTTAGGGCCTCTATTTTCCATAGAAAAAGAAATAGAAGAGATGATAGATCATAGTGGTGATGAGGCAAGATCACCATGCGTGGAGTTTGACTTTGACCCCACCCTATTAGATGAATTCCTTTTCATAAAAAAAGATAGGGTACTTGTGAGAGTGGTGGAATTAGGTGCTAGAATGCCAACAAAACATGAAACTATTCCACCCACAAATGAGGCTAATGAGGAAGAACCACTCTCATTAACATGGATGACATCTTAGCACATGGACATGCTTCCACATCAAATGTAGAAAACAACAACATGGTGGGTTATAAATTACCATTCATCAAGATACCACGTAGAGTAAGAATAGAACATGAAAACATGGAACAACCCCATTGATGAAGATGAAGAAGAAAATCATGAGGAAGAAGTCACTATACCACAAAAATTTAGAACCTTAGTCAACAATTAGCTTTACTGACATCTCATGTACAAAAAAAGAAAACAAAAATGTACATCGAGAGAAACCTAAGGTAAAAAATAGTGAACTTCACATAGAAAACCAAGAGGAGGAACATCAAAATATAGTCATGTGTATATGCCACTTTCCCCACTAAAGAAAAAATTATTTCACAAGAACTACAATCTATGAAAGCAAACACTCACAAGCCTTCAAGAAAGTAATGGGGAAATAACAAAAGGTATCAATACGAAGAGTTATGCCCCCATCCATTTGATAAGGCTATGTTGCTTCAACCCTTTCCTAAGAAATTTGACATGCCAAAATTTGACAAGTATAGAGGGAAAGGTGATCCATGATCATGTGAAATATTTTTACATGGCATGCCAAGAAGTGGCCTACAACAACAACTACCTCATATGACTCTTTCCAAAAAGTCTAGGAGGACAAGCCTTGGAATGGTTTACTCACTTACCTCGTGGGTCTATCTTCACATGGCCTAAACTAGCAGAGAGATTTTGTATGACATTTCTCATACAACATGGAAAGTGACATAACCATGGAAGACTTATGTAACACTAAACAACATCCAAATGAAACCTTCACAAGTTTTCCTACAAAGATGGCGGGGGCTAGCTAGCCTTGCTTCCCTTGCTCAATACCTAAAAAAAGCAACTTGTTAGCATATTTGTACCAAATTTAACTTAGACATCACTTTTCATTTACAAATGCATTGTGTTTTAAGAGCTTTGAAGAGGTCATCGAGAAGGGCATACAAATAGAAAAATCCCTCATTGCAAAAGGAACAATCAAATCATCTTCCAAGGATAATCAATCTACCAAACCAAAGATAGACAAGCCAAATATCTTTAACAAAAACAAGAATGTGGTAGGAGATGGAATCATGGATTCCAAACGTATACAAGTGGTCCAAGTTGGTCAACCTTTTAAACTTGACCAAAGGGCCGATCCAACCACCAAGCCAAGCGTAGAACATTCACTCCTCTTAATGAGTCTTTGTCACAATCTTGAAACAATTGGATGCAGTCCACATGGTGACTTATCCTACAACACAACCCTTTGATGAAAATGCTCCTAAACCTTCATGGTATAAAGAGCATGAATATTGTGATTTTCATCATGTAAAGGGACACAAGATAGACAAGTGCCTAAGACTTCACCACTACATCCAAGATCTTATTGATAATGGAGAGATAGAAGTTGATCCACAGAGAGAAAATCAGATGCCAAATGAAAAGATGGGGATATTCAAAGAACCATTCCCTAAACATGATAAACCAAATGAGAAGAATTTGGATCAGGGAGAGTCATCCCAAAGTTACAAAGCCACAAACTATCTGTATACCAAAAGTGATAACAATCATTATGACTCACTCATTGGATGTGTTCGCTCTTCTGATGAGCATGTGAATACCATTAGGATCAAGGGAAAATATTGTGTTGTGGTAACAAGGTGCACTCATCTCATGATCTCATAACCTCCTCTCTACCCCTCAAGATGGTCAATACAACATCTCTAGAGAAACTTGAGAAGACATCTGCTAAGATTTCAATCTTAGATCTTCTTAAATATATCAAATGTACATAAAAGGACATCCTATACAAAACTCTCAGGGGTAGGAGTGCCAATGGAAGTAGACCCTTCACATTTACAAGTTGTGGTGGAAAACATTACACCAGTTGAACACATCTCATTTAACCACAAGGAAATCCCTAATGAAGATCACACACATAATCTTCCCCTGTATATAGAGGTATTTGTTACCCACAAAAGATAAAATGGGTGCTTGTGGACAATGGGTCGGGATTGAATATATGCACATTGAAACTAATCAAATAGTTGGGACACATGAGAAGAAGATCTAGAGTCCCACATTATCACCATAACCACATATGACAATGTGGAGTGGGAGTCAGCTATGGAACAATAACATTACCGATGGAAGTAGGGCCTACTTGCCACAACATGAAGTTTCATGTCTTAGATTTGGAACTTCCATACAATATGCTTCTTGGCCACCCATGGATCCATGCCATGCAGGCCATACCATCAACATTTCATTAGTGTATTAAATTAAAACATGAGGGACACACTATTACCATTCAAGGTGATCCAGAACCCTTTGCTCACTATAGATCTCTCAACAAATTTGTGCGTAGGGGTACATATACATGTCCCTCCATTGATATTGCTATTCCCCTTCAGTCAGAAGCTCTTGAATCATGGGTAGATTAGACTCCCTAAGTTCTTGTGCTCATGAGGCTTCTATGTCTACTTCTCCCTTTGATTCATGGGAGATGAAAATCCTTGAGTATGGTTATGGAGAATACAATGTGCAACAAGGCTCTCCTAGTTTTAGATCTATCTTTATCACCAAAAACAAGAGGTAGACCCAACTATCACTTTAAATGGCCTAAAGATGAATGTACTATTGGGACATTCTTACCTAGTGGACTACTTGTAGAAGAGAAATTGTTGGACCCACCTACAACTTGGGTCCCAGAGGACACTAAGCCTACCTACTATGAAACCCTAGAATATGCCAAATCTAGTAGAATGATGTATTCCATGGGTTACAAAGGACTCGGATGTGGAAAATTTGAACAAGGAGCAAGAGAACCGGTCCCACTTCCACATTCAAAAAATAGAATGCTATGGTATTGGTATTCGGCCATATGGGTCACATCCCATGGATCAAGATGCTACCTACTCTAAACATGAGGATAGCTCTACTTATTCAGATAGTGACACATAGATTCCCACTATAGCCAATATGAGGATCTTTCCTCCATGAACCTTTTCATGGATACCACTATCCTTACCATAACCCCCACCGATCCTAAAGTTGACCTTGTATACCCTACCCTTGTCGATTGGGACCAACAACATCATATGCCATTGGACCTCTTTGAAAATGATGAGGCTATTACATAGAATTTATGGGCATATGTGATACCATTCCTATTGGAGATCATAAGAAAGGTTTCTTCATTGACTTAGATACTATGCATATTTTGGTGAGGAAGTTGAGCTTTGTGGTCAACAAAATTTAAGAAAAAAGTGAGGGAAAAAGTTCCAAAGAAAATCCTCAAAAAAAACATACGTCCAAGTCACATAGTGAAAACCTCTTTGAGGCGTTGGTTGACTGACCAACAAGTAAAAAAATCAATGGAAAAAGAAGTGACCATGTTGAGGGTGAAAATATCATAGAGACACCCTTGGAAGAAGATCTCAACCTTCCTCCCGATCCTACGCGTATGGAGGATATGTCAAAAATGCTCGTAGAGGAAACTATTGATGTGAATATTGGAACAAAAGAAGACCCAAAGATAGTCAAGTTGGGAGCTTCACTTTCAAGCACAAGAACAAAAGACATTCACCTTGCTTCTCTTAGAGAATTTGTGGATATATTCACATGGTCTTATAAAGATATGTCGGGCTTAGATCCAACTTTGGTGGTGCACAACTTAGTAGTGCATCCAGACAAAGCCTATTAAACAAAAGCTAAGGAAAATGCATCCATGAGTGGCCCTTCTAGTTAAAGAGGAGTTAGAGAGATTATTAGTAATAGGGTTCATCAGACCCATTGACTACTCTGAGTGGATATCAAATGTAGTTCTAGTACAAAAGAAACTGTTGGAATCAAGAATTTGCACATAGAATTTTGAGACATCAACAAGGCATGTCCAAAAGATGATTTTCCTTTTCCTAATATGACATGATTATTGATTCAACTGCAGGATATGAAATGTTATCTCTTATGGATGGATTTTTAGGATACAACCAAATCAAGATATAGCAAAAGAAGATCAACATAAGATGACCTTTACAACCCCTTGGGGGACATTTTGTTATCAGTAATGCCCTTGGCCTCAAAAAATTCAGGTGCAACTTATCAAAGGGAAATGACAAGTGATATTCCATGATATGCTTCATGACATCATGGAGGACTATGTAGATGATATCCTAGGAAAATCAAAGACAAGAGAAGACCACCTAAAGTTTTGTGGAGGCATATCTTTGAATGTCTGTGGGAATATAAGGTCGATTAAATCCAAAGAAATGTGTGTTTGGGGTATTATTAGGAAGCTACTAGGCTTTATTGTATCAAGGAGAGGGATTGAGGTGGACCCAGCCAAAGTCACTGCCATTACTGAAATGCCTCCTCCCAAGAATATCAAATAATTGAACCTACAAGGGAAGATACAAGCCATTCACCACTTCATTTCGTAGCTTGTTGAAAAATGTCATTCATTCACCCATCTTCTTAAGAAAGATGTTGACTTCATTTGGGGACCAGAGAAACAACAAGCCTTTTCCTTGCTTAAACAATACTTGGCCAATCCACCTGTCCTCATGCCTCCAACTCAGGTGAGCCACTTTTTCTATATATATATCTACTACCCAATTTTCTATTGGTGCTTTGCTCACACAATATGACCTAAGCCAAAAAGAAAAATTAGTGTACTATCTCAGTTGTACTTTAATTCCTATGAGCTCAACTATCCTCAAATTGAAAAATCTTGTTTGGTATGTAGTTTTTACCTTCAAAAACTTTCACCATTACCTATTGAATACTAAAACCAAGCTTATATCTAAAGTTGACCCACTCAAGTACCTATTGTTTCAAAACCCACCCTTATGGGTAGAATGGCTAATTGGATCATTATGCTCAAGTGAATTTGACATTGAGTATGTACACCAAAAGTTAGTTAAAGGACAAGTGCTTGCTTGACCAATTAGCAGAAGCACCTTTACCTAGAACAGAGCCTGTGAGTTTAGATCTACTACGACACATCATTAATGTATATTGAAGAATTTGTTATGTGGAAAGTACATTTTGATGGATCATTTACTTTCCATGGTTTGGGGGTAGGTGTAGTGCTAATCACTCCTTTAGAGACCCCATACCACAAGCTTTCCATCTTGGATTTCCTTGCACAAATAACATTGTAGAATATGAGGCACTCATCACTGGAATGAAGTTGGCTATAAAATGGAATATCCACCACCTTAAGGTCATTGGTGACTCACAATTGATTATCAAGCAAGTCAATGATGAGTACAAGGTCAAGGATGAAAAACTCATCCCATATAGAAATTTGGTGGAAACTCTGAAAGAATATTTTGTGTGCATCACCTTTGAACAAATTCCAAGGGCACAAAACCGATATAGATGTAATGGAAACAGTGGGTTCTATGCTTGGATTCCACTAGAAACCAATGATAGGCCATTTTTTTGTTGAAAATCTACATGTCATCCTGCATATGACATGCCAGATTATTTCTGGCATGTGAAGTTGTTGGTCCCCACTCCTCATGGTATGCCCATATTTTTAACTACCTCCAAAGTGGTACCTTTCCTCATAACATTACCCATTCTAAAAAACAAATCCTTATCCACCAAATAGCCCATTACACCCTCCTAGGAGGCACACTTTATCATCGTGGCTATGATGGGAATTTGTTGCGTTGTCTAGATGTAGTAGAGTCAGTCCAAGTGGTCAAGGAGGTACATGAAGGAGTATGGTGCCCATACAAATGGAATGGTATTAGCAAAAAAGTTGTTAAGGGTAGGCTATTATTGGCCTACTATGGAGACAGATTGTTGCAACCATGTAAGAAAGTGTGTTCTATGTCAAAAGTATGGAAATTTCATTCATGCACCATCACAACCTTTACAACCAATAACAACACCATGGCCATTTTCTAAATGGGGATTAGACTTAATAGGGAAGCTCACCCCTACCTCATCTGATGGTCATACCCACATCATCATGGCCATAATAATACTTCACTAAGTGGGTGGAGGCCATTCCATTGACATATGTTATAGGTGCTCAGATATCAAAGTTCATCATGAATCACCTTATTTTTGGTATGGCATTCATCTGCCATTGTTATTGATAATGAAAAGTCATTCAAGAACAAGATGGTTAAGGATATCTATCATCACTTTAGATAAGATTAAAGTGGTCCATGCCATATTACCCACAAGGTAATGGGAAAGAAGAAGCCACTAACAAAACATTGGTTTGAATCATGGAGAAGATGGTGAGTAAGACAGGTCACAACTGGCATTTACAAATTCACCCACCCTCTTGGGCTTATAGGACTTCCATTTGCACTCCTATGGGTGTGACACCCTACTCCCTAGTATTTGGAACTGAATCTATCATCCCATTAGAAATTGAGCTTCCTTCTCTAAGAATATCTCTTAGGGATTACCTAGATAAGGATGAGGATTACAGAGTGGCAGACTTGTAGAATTAGAGCTCCTAGATGAAAGATGCATGCATCCACACCCTCAACCATCTCAAGGTGTATCAAAATAGAGTATCTCATGGAATTACAAAAAAAGGATCATACCTCGTCAGTTTGAGGTTGGAGATTTGGTGATGAAAGAGAACCAGTTCAACACAAGGGTAGAAAGAGAGAAGAAAGGAAAGTTTGAACCTCATTGGTTAGGACCTTATGTCATTGTGGCCAAATATGGGTCAGAGCATACAAACTTGCCCATCCCGAATGGAGATGAGCTCCGTGAACCCATGAATGCCATGCATCTCAAGTGGTTCTATGCTTGAGCATGGTGCAAAAATCATGAAAAAACCAAAAAAAGTAGAAAAATTATTAAAAAAAAAAAAAAAAAAAAAGGAAAAAAAAAAAGAAAACGGTCATCCAAATGTGAAAACCATGTAATTGTGGCACTTTGGATAGGTCCCTTGGTGAAAAATGGTTTTTAGCGATGCCTTGGGAGGATTCATTGTTCACAAGCATCCTACATCTAGGGGTACTTTTACTTAGCCTAGGGCTAGTTCACACCTACATCCGAGATTCTTTGTGAACCTATCTGTCAAGCCTTGATCCGTTGATTCTCCTCTTGTAAATTGGTGAAAGGATTGCCTTTGTATATTCCTCATCTAATGTTGGGGGCACCTTCACACTTTCATCTTCCTATATATAACATGTGGCACCTACCCTTGTATATTCCCATCTAATGTTGGGGCATCCACGTTTCTCGGTTTCCTATACATAGCTTTGGAAAACCTTTAAAAATCAAAAACATTCAAATATGTTCAAAAAATCCAAAAACATTCAAAAATGTTCAAAAATCCAAAAAACATTCACAAATACTTCAAAAAACCCAAAAAAATAAAAAGAAAAATCTCCAAAAATACATAAATGAGAAAAACAAAATAGAAAAAAAAAAAAAAACAATAGAAAATTGTTTCACAAAACTCCCAAAAACAATGCAAAATGCATTGAAAATAATATCACAAAAACATAGTTTTAGTTTACTTGCTTTGTTTTTTTTTGTTTGGTTTCTTTCTTTTCTTGTTTGGTTGCATGTACATTGTTTGTATAGTTTTTACTTACTTGTACATTTGTATATTGTGTTGCTTAAACATACCACTTGAAGATTGATCTTTTTCTTACTTAGAATAGATTTATTTGTATGTGTGCCTATGGAGTGTGTTTTTGCATGTTTGTAAATAGTTGTACATAGTTGCTTTGTTTAGAAGGTTGTTTTAATGTGTATATTTGGTAGATTTTTAACATTTTTTTGTGCTTGTTTGTTACTTGTACATAGTTTTTTATCACATCATCATATCTCCATCTATATCATCACATCTAACATCATCTATACATCATATATAAATAAAATGCTAAGTTTACATCATACATGTACACTAAGCTAATCATCACATATCGTATCATAAAAATGGGGGAAAGAGGGATCAAAATATCAAAATCTATCCCCCCACACCAATATCATCATATCATCATGTGCAATAAATCAAAACAACATCATATGCAATAAAAATGATAACATCTATGGATATATCATGAAATCAATAAACATGTGATACATCATCAATAAACACAAAGTCATCATCATCATCATCATCATCATCAAAATATCAAAGGAAAATGTCCATATACATGTATGTCTCAAAATGTACATCATCTGGATACAAAACCAGCCATCATGGGCGTAGATCAAAATAAGCCTTCATCACGAGGCATGAAAAAATAATACATGTACATCGATAAAAAATAAGCCTTCATAAGAGGCATACAGATACATCATACAAAATACATGATCAAAGAGGAAGAGTCATCCATGACTCTCTCCCTCACCTGGACTACCTGATCTGGGGAGTGGAGGTGGCATCTCTGCTAGTGATGAGAAGGGCCCTCCCCACTACACTACTATTGCTGCAATGGTTGGTTGTTATATCGAGTGAATAGATCTAGATGTCCTATGGGATCTAGTCCCCGACCTACTAACAACAAGTTTCAAATCAAATGGACAATCCTCTACCCTCTCGGAACTCAAAACTACCTTGAGGTAAGCTTCCTTGTAATAGGAAGCTTCCCACTAGCTCTCATGATATGGACAACATATATATATCTATCAAACATGTGGGCTACCTCTATAGCACCATCTCACTCTCATCCTAACCCGGCTACACATCAACATCTGCATCCTGTGTAATAAAGCAATCTCATGTCTATATATCTATAGTAATAATAGTAGTACTAGGACTATGAGCCTAATCCTGCTACCTATGTAGCTAATGTCACTCTGTGTAAGGTGCTCATACACTCATGTACATATGGGCATCCATCTATTTGTATCTGCTGGAACCATGTGGCACCATCACCTCCTAGCCACCTGTGCCCCTGCCTCCTCATCCCTCTGCTCAATTTGTATGCCTATGACCTGCCCTGGCCTCATCCACTTAGTGAGTGAGTGTTTTCTATACTAGACCTGGCCTCTAGGTCCTCTCTGTATACCCTGAAGCTGGACAACTACTATGACCTGTTATGGCTAAGCTACAATAAAGCACAACTATCTATCCCCCATCTCCACCCACCTCTCTAATCTCCTCCCTCCATCTCTCTCCCCATCCCCTTGGTGGGCTAGGAAGTGGCCCCCCCTTATGGAATCCCTCCTCCTGCAGGAGGACCCTGTGGCACTCTCTATACTGGCACCTATTATAGTGGGACATCTAATCCTACAACCATGCCCACTCGAGGCATCTCAATCTACCATACATACACTCACTACTTTCTCTACCTACTCTATTGTTGTATAGGTGGAGGAGGACCATGTCCCCCACCACCTATCCTCCTCCTCCTCATCCTCCTCCTCCTCCTCCTCCTCCCCATCATCATTCATCCTCACTCACCCTCTACAGGTGCCCTAACCCCTGTGGCCATTCCTACCTATGGAATAGTAAGATGACACGTATCACTATCAAATACCAAGGAGAATACTAAATAGTGGTCCCGACATCTCTGATGTGCCTCAATGGAAGCCACTACTGTGGAACCATCTGATCAAAACTAGCCTGGGCCTGGCTGGTAAATGAATCTTGGGGCCCCATGTCAAATCTCTCGAAAAGCCCTACTATGGGCATACCACATATCTAGGCGGGAACATCCTGAACACCCCCAAAACTATCGAGCACATTGGTCCACATGATAATACTCTATAATGTAGCCCCTGCTGCCTATCAAAAAGTTCTCTACCATCACTATGTTGAGCTCATCAACATCCTCATCCCACTAATAATAGTGGTAGGGCCTCCACACTATCATCTTTTTATGTAAGATCATCAAACTCTCACCTATAGTGGTAGGTATACTGTGTGCCCTGAATATCACCACCTATCGAGACCCATCCCATAATAGATGGCTCCTCTAGATCTCGAGCCCGTAACTCACCTATAGGGTGAGAAATAGCTATATGGTCCCATGACCAGATCTGTAAAAAAGTGTTGGACCCATGGTCTTCTGACCGTGGTATGTAATAAGATGTAGGTCCCAATACAAGTGAGCTAACATACACTGTCCCCCCAAAATATCTCTCACCTCGTAATAAACCCTGTTATAACTCCAATGAGGCCAAGTGGAAAGGTAGCACCTGTCTTGTCAGAGGACAAGAATGCCACTGACAAGTGCCATCAAATATATAGTAATGCGATGATGAAAATGTGGCTCTGTAATGCAATGGTTTAGATAAACCATCATCCCTGGTGAGGTATATCCAATAAACCAAACACCTCAATGAGACACCCTGTAATATCCTCATCATCATAGTATGTACTCAACTAACTGGCCAACTATGGGAACATGGAAATATATGCCAGACATCCTCAAGTGTAACATCATCATCTCCCTATTGGGAGTCGAACACTGACTCTCTGAGTGCCATCTCTCGGACCAAGGCTATAAGGAGACCATGGTCTAAGGTGATCATAGGCATCTACGCCACATAAGACAATCTAGTCACATCTAACAAGATGCCAACATCCACCAATCATGTGATGACATGAATGGAAAGCTAGCCTCTATATGTGGCTAGTGGTCATGTGTCTCCCTGTCTGAAGTGATGGTAAATGAACTCTACAAAAGGAAAATACACATGTTATGAATTTCTTCAATTCTAATTCTTTCTATTTTCTTCTATCTAACTAATTTTTCATCTAAAATTTCCTCTTTTCATTCACTAAAAATTCTTCTAAAAATTTGGAAAGTTGGGATTTTCCCTTTTGGCATGGCGCATACACCCCTTTTTGGGCATGTGTGTGCCTCTTTGGGTGTATGTGCACTTGGTTATATATATGCCCTTTTATACGCATACACACATACGCACATTTATGTGTGTGTGTGTGTACCTGTCTATTCCCTAACCTACCCCATGCATGCATACGTGACCCTTTTTTCTACATACTTGTCACCTTTTCACTATGTGTACACCTAGGTACACATTTCTTCTACATTTTCCACATGTACCCCATACCCTTACATGATATGCACTATGCATGCACATACATGTACATTTGCATATTATGCATACATATGCGTACATACATTTTTTTTGTGTATGCATACACCACCTTTGGCCATGCATACGTGTGCCCTAAGGCATGCACACATTTTACCTAACTACTAATAGCCTAATAAAATAAAATTAATGTAATAAATGCTAAAAGGAAAAGCAAGGTTAGGGCACTCACAAATGGTCCATCATCATCATATCGGACATACTCCCGATGATGATGTCATGGCTCATCTGCATGGTGGCTCTAAACTCTGGCCATCTCGCTCGCTCACTTGTGGTAACTCACGGTAAAATTTGATAAGAGCTCGGTAACAAATAAAATATTCGTGATGATTTACCCCCTCGGAGGAGGGGTATATCTATCCATTTTAACCACCACCATGATGCCCTAGGGGCATATTTTGACCATCGTGATTTTTTTAACACTTCTTCTATCCACCGTGATGATTATTTTTATTAAATAATCATTTTAACTAATTTTCACCATGTTGGGGCATATTTTTATTACCTAGCCCATTTCTTCTCCCTGGAGGAAATTTTTTCACTTTTAGGTGAGGTGATCTTCTACTTTCTTATTTCTTCTATAAAAATAAAAAATCCATAAAAAAATTACAAAAATCAAAATTTTCCAAAAAAAAAAAAAATCAAGAAAATGGAAAAATCCTAAACATTTAAAATTTTTCTCAAAAATCCTAAAAATTGTAAAAAAAAAAAAATTGCAAAAAAATTGCAAAAATTGGTGAAGCCCATAAAGTGGCTGCAAAAAAAACTGAAACTCATATCTTGCACATGGTATTCATTCCATATCTTGCTAGTATTTTCATGTGTTCATGAATTTAATGACTGGATCATCAAATTTACAACCATTTACAAAGCTAGCCTGCTTGCTTCGTTGGTACTCTGGGGGCACATATTGTTTCCTTGATATGTTTTTTTCATTGTGCAAAAGCTTTATCATTGGACCATGTGTCCTTCATCATTTTCCCTCACATGTATCCTTTCTTAGGGCATCATTTTTAACCCTTGTCATCAATCATGAACATTTGGGGATCTTCAGCTTGATAACAAAACATTTGTGCAACAATCTTGACCATTGTTGGTTTGAGTATGTGTGTTTGTACTTGTTTCCCTGTTAAATGAGCTTGTTTTTCCTTCTCGTATTGCATTGCTTTTGTATGTTGCATTGAGTTGGTGTTTTTAGCAATGGAAAATTGTTTCATAGTATGGATTTTCATGTCATTCTACTTTTTTCGTATGCTTATATTTTTAATAAGGACCGATGACGTAGATCCTTGGAAAAATGATGATAAGAAAGTTGTTCTACACTGGATGCAAGACTAGTTCTTCCCTGGCCTTCTTCCTCTCTTTCTTCTCGATCATTCTCCTATCAATATTATTCTTCTAATTCACTTGGGGCATCCTACCCCTACCCATTCTTCTATCCATTTCTCTCATCTTTTTCGATCGTCGATCACCTTCTTTCATCACCCCATCGACACTCGAGGGGGCATCTCTCACTTCTACTAATTTTTCTTCTACCCCTTCAAAATTTTACTATCTACTATCTTTGAAGTGGCATCACTTACGCCACCCCAAAGAGGGGAAAATGTAGACACCTATAATTTAGCTCCAACAATTTAAATACTTAAATTGTGCTAATTATACCCCTTTCCCACAAATTGATGACATATCGTCAATATATCACACATTTTCTCTTCTATCATCATTAATTAATTACATTACGCTAATTAATTGAGCCCTTCTATCCAAAAAAGATGACAATTAATGACCTTCCATTAATTAAACCCCTTTCTACTTGAATTAATTAATTATTCTTAATTAATTAAGTTTCCTCTTCTATTAGATAAATAAATCATCATTTATTTGATTAAACCCTTCTTATCCCTAAATCATACTAATTATTCTTCTAAAAGCTTCTATAAAGCTTTCTCACCTATTAATTAATCACTTTGGTTAATTAATAAATCCCTCAAACCCCATGAGTCACTAAAGGACAAACTAAACTCTCCTAAGGTTGACTCAACCCTCTTTTTCAACCATGATCATCCCCAACTAACTCAACCTAGCTATTATCCCACATGTAAAGGGATGTAAAGATTCTTTTATCCATTGGGCTATATAAGGATCCCTCCTCTACCTTTCTACTTACACCTAAATGAGCATAGAGCCTATACTATAGCCATTTTATCATCTTAGAGCATTCTTCCATTAGAGGAGCTAGCTATCTTCATTTCTTGCATTCATCCATCCAAGTTTGAAGTCATATGGAGATATGTCAAAGTGGTCTTGTAGCCATGGATTGACAAGACTCCATTCTTGAAACCTTGGGATTCAAACATACAATCAACCTTTTGATTGCTAAGGATCTAAATAGGTTCATTTCATTGATTAACATTCAATAGAGATAGAGATTAATTTCTTAGCATATTAGTTTGGATGTTTATTCATGTTCTAATGCAAATATGTTGGTAGATTCGTACTTAATGTCCTTTAGCATGCTAATGCTCTCGTGCTCAAACTCGAGACATGTGGAATTGAGCTAAGAAAGTAGTGTACACGCATCATAATCCACCGCCATCTGGTGTGGATCATACTTCCTATACAAACTATGCACATGACCTTGAAGTTTTGTAGAAAATTGACTGACCTTCTAATTTTGGGATGTTATTCCATTGGCCCTCCATAAAATATCACACTTGTGTGCATGTTTGATGTATCTTCCACACCTTTGTATTCTAGAAAATGAAGGGACATCTTGAAAAATATTTGAGGTGGTTGTTGTGGTTGTTGAAGTATTTATGTGAGTTGTTGTGGTCCTTTTCCCGGAGTGGAGCCAAATATTGATCTTGAGCCTCCACTAGGATTTACTCGCATGCTAGAGGACTTGAGCCTCAAGCCTCATGCCACAATATGGGGCAATTGTAGAAGTATTACCTGTGTCCCCATAGTATTGTTGAATTAGACACCATTTGTTTTTACCACTACTCCACCTATAGGATTATCTCGAATGGCTAGCATGCCACTACTTTGTCTTGTCTTCGTGTCTACTATATTTCTCCCAAACAAAGGCTATCCAAACACGGGAACCTATTACTTGTTGTCATATGTGATGCTTTAATTTTTTGTGCCTCCTGTGTTGATACTAAAACATGCCTACCTGTATCTCCAACCCAACGTGGTGATCCTTGATTTCCTTCTTTCTCACCATCACTATGATGATCCTCTATAACAACTTCTGAATTCTAAGCACCATGCACAAGGGCTAGGTGTACATGATGGGTTAGATGTGTGCCAATGGTTCTCATTCTTTCCTCATAATATCTCTCATCGATGTTGAAGGGGTCCTTTTCTCTGTACTTCCCCAATACTATAAGGACATGAACTTGTGGTCACTCACCTTCTACAAGGTTCTCATTAATTCCACCGATATCGTTCCTCTCGGTCTCAAAGTGCCTCTTCAAATTACCTCTCTCACATATCATTATACCTACATAATCTTTCTTCTCTATCTCTTTATTCGCTTGGACCAATGCCATCTTTCCCAAACTTAATTCCTTCCCTGTGTGTGGTGGGGTTTTATCTTGTCATAGGAAAGTTCTCCATCCCTAAGTAAATCATCAATATCCTTATAACCAATGAGATCGTGTGTAAATAAGATCCTCTTGGTTTGCATGGAAACAAGAAATCTACTTCTTCGAGGCACGAGTACCTTAAAATCAAGTATTCCAAAGTATAATTACACAACACACCTTCTCACTAATGGTCTAAAATATGCATCCACTATGTGTCCAAATTAGAGAATTCTTGATATTGTTCCCGACTTCACACTTGGTTCTTTACTAGTGGATACCCATGTTCTACGTGTAAGATGATAACTACTCATACAACTCTACTGGGAAGAAATCAAGAATGTCTCGTACAAGGAATTGTATATATTTCCTTCCACCCATGCACGCGTATTAAAATCTCGCCCGATGTTGTATCTCTCGAGAAAATTCATCCTGGATGTTTTCCACCTAATGCTTAATATTCTGTAGTGCTAAACAAAATTCCATACACACCACATCCCGATGAGAAAAATGAAAATAGGTCCTTGACAAATGAAATAAAATGTTGGAGTCTAGTTTCCAACACTTCACAAGGTCGGGCGCATTGACACTTCACCTAGCCAAATTTCTAGGAACTAATTTAAGCGCACATAACTTACCGAGTTTTTCCTTTTTCACTTTTCAAGATGTGGTTTGTATATTTAGTTATTATAACATGAATGAAGATAACAATAAAGTATAACAAAGATAACATATGTGGAAAAGAAACTAATCATTTTAGGAAATCAACAACAATATTTGGATCTCCATTACATTATACACATCTCTATTAATTGTAACAATCCATACAACATTATCCATCACAAAAATAATTCATTCTATTACATATACTCACTGATTGCATCCATGCACGCATTACTTTAGTGCTAGGAACTTACACATTCTATTCACATACATTAATACTCACATATCTTTGTCTCTATTCACATACTTAACACTCTTACATTCATTTGACATATATATCCATTACATGGAGTGTGAAACCTATTTGTATACGGTGGTAACTTGTACTTCACTTCTTACATGCTTTAGATCTATTAATAGACATCCTAAATATAGGATGTGTGACTTTTACAACTCTTCTTTAACTCTAGATCAAGTTAGAAATAGCTCGATCTTATCTTGTCTCGTATCCTATATTTAGCTTTGTTCATGCGTGGTACTCATCTATCTTGCATGACATTTTAATTTTTGGTTATTTATCCTTTCTTTACCTATTTCTAGACCTTTATTGCTTGCTACACCATGTTTATTGTTTCATATGTTTAGCCTTCCCGTAAAATTGGATAAATTTAAACTTATGTATGCATACGCGTACATTTGTGCATTGGATCCTTCTTTGTGTTGTGTGCACCTTCACGCACTCGACTTGATCTGCTCTCTAATTTTGCATGTACTAATGCATATTCATTTTGATCTCTACATATCTCTTTGTTACCTATTTGCACCATCCTATGTGTGGTCTTCATCCTCCACACATGGCTAGTACTTATCCATTTATACTATCCAAAACTTCATAGTCATACCTTCTTTGCTATGAGTAGCAATATTGAACCCAATTGGCTCAAGTCTCAACATAAAGCACATACAAATCTGAATTTGCATCAAGAGGTCTACATGCCTTATGTTGCAAGTCACATCCATCATTCTAGCATGCTTTCCATAATGACCCATATCTTGATATGA
This sequence comes from Taxus wallichiana var. yunnanensis, assembly GCA_018340775.1. Lineage (NCBI taxonomy): Eukaryota > Viridiplantae > Streptophyta > Pinopsida > Cupressales > Taxaceae > Taxus > Taxus wallichiana. The sequence continues at coordinate 817,832,138 of CM031240.1, read as the reverse complement.
CATAAATGGAAGCAACAAATCTGAAGTACACCCATACCTTGGACTGAAATTAGGGAGTTTCCCCTCTTGACACAAATTTGAAAATGCTTGAGTATGGAGCATTGAATATGGAGAATGATCATCATACCTTTGGATGCCCTATGTAGACACAAAATCACACACATACTATTTATTATACCGCTAAGTATGTTGTTTTACATATGGATCTTACGTAAGAAAAGTATTCACTGATGACACACTTCCTACTCCATCTTCTTGCTTGAAGTGTTTCCATTATTTTTATTTATCACCTCTATCACTTCTGCACCCATTTGTGGTCGGTTCAATTAGATCCACGTCTGTCAATTTTCTTACATTTGTCGTTAGTCTGTCTCAGGACACTAGTGCCCTGTGTGCTCCTATCCAACCTCGGCGCTCATATCCTCTTTATTCTTGATCATATTTTTATACTTGTAGTCAGAATTTTCAGTTTTCTTACTCCTATATTGAGGTAGTAGTCGACATGTCATGTCACTAGTGTCAAAATTCAAGCAAGATATCTCTATATAAACAAAACATACATACCATTATAATGGTAGACAATTATTATCAAGGGCTATCTATCTACATATCAAAGGGACAACATCTTGGGCTTATTACTCTGCATAAACATTGCATAAGAAGGGGAAGTTCATTTTTACATCTACACATTTGCATTCTATCTAGCTACTTCCCCATATCTTGGCATCATCAGTAGCAAGGAAACCTAGGAGCACTATTGCATACACAAGCACATAGAAGTATATTGAGTCTAAGATGTAGTGTAGTAATTGGTTGTAAGTTCACTTGTTTGACAACCGAGGACAATCGACCCCTCATTTTGCATCTTTTTAGGATTTGATGTAGTTTGAGGGTTTTACAGGAGATTATTTGTGTTGTAGATTTATAGGTACTTCGGTGATCCAAGTGTGATATGTAAAAATGATCATTGGCCAAACAAGTGTGAAACCCTATTGACAATGATGAAATCAGTTCTAACCTTTTTGGCAGACTCCAATGCCCCATCGTGGTCTAGGCACTCACATGTGCCCTTGCCCCTACCTGCACCTATGTCCCTGGTGCCTAGAAACTTCGTAATTTTATGGGTGTGGTTACAACATCGTGAGTTGTTATTTCACCAGCGGTTCTTCCAAATCCGGACACACTTCGAGTAATCAAAATCAATGTAAGTGACCTATCCTTCTCATTTTCTTTCATAGTTACATCTCTAAAAATTTCTTAGCATTTGTATCTTATTGTACATCATTACAACAATATTCTAAATTAGATTTCAATAAAATATTTTCATATTTTATTAAATCATTTTGGTGAACCCGTATATTAGAACTCTTTGCCCTAGGATCCACTAATGGATAAAATTAGTTCTTCTTCTCCTAGGAAAGCTATGCATCATGAGAGTGTTAATCTTATCCTTGATGATGGTGTTGAGGCTGAATTTCTTGATCTTTATCATTATGCTAAATTTGATGATAATGTTCAAAGATTGCTTGATGTTAATGAACACATGATTCGACTAGTTTCAAAGAAAGTTGAGGATCCTAAGCATGAAAGACATCGGTTTCACAAAAATGATTAACTAAAAATGTGATATAAGTACTAGTTAATCTAAGCTATGAACAATTGTAAATAAAGTAAATAGATGTTGTAAATAAATGTAAAGATGACCCAAACAACTATGAAAAAGGAAATTCTAACCCTAATGTGTAAGAGAGAAGAGGAAAGAACTCAGCTAAATAGAAGATGCTCATGGGATTGTGTTGCAGAGGTGACTGGAGAATATGGAATCAGAACGATTATGTAGGATCCTTGAAAGGATGGATTTGGACCAAATCCTTGGATCGGGACACCTAGAGAAGGAATGGGGTTCCTACGGCCACTATGGTCTGAGTAATGGGTACCCCGGTCTATGAAAATGCTTCATAACTAATCTTCACAAGTTTGGTAGGTGGTCCAAAACCCTCATTGTGTGTCACATCAGATTTTATATCTTGCGCAGTGTCGCTACTAATCCAAGATGAAAGGAAGACCTACAAAACCCTAAACAAGCATCAATCCCTAAAAAAGAAAAATGCACTGATAGGATTAGGTGACCACAACCGCCACAATGGTGGTCTTACTAATTGAGTGTTACACTACATTCTAGACCCAAATGTAGTTCTATGTGTGTGTGAAACATGCCCTAGGTTGCTCTTGTGCCAATCACACTTTGTGATGTAGCGAGCTAACTATGTGTAGAAAAATGTAATAGATGGTGCATGGAATAGAATAGAATCCTCCCCTATGATGTGTGTGATGCAGATGTCCTATCCTTGTGCCTTATGATGGAGCTATGTGGATGCAAGTGATCTCCAATGTAATAGATGGATGCAACTCAAGGTGGTTGATAGTAATGAGTAGTGCCTAGTCCCTCATTATGGTCTCATAACTTTATATTCATAGGGCTCTATTGATCTAATTTTGTAATCAACCCCGAAATGAATGACCACAAAAACAAAGAACTCAAATGGCTAGAAAGAGCCCAAAAAGTGGTAGGAAAGTTAAAAAGGACTAGGGCGCACGTGGGAACCCCATTACTAGCCTGGGTGCCCCATTCAAAGCTAAAATGATAGGAAATGATGAAAGATGACTCGGGAATGTGTGTGATAGAGTCGGGGATGATGATAGAAATCAAACAAAAATTACCAAGAGACGGGCGTTAATTAGTACTTTCCTCACTAAAAAGATTCAAAATAGTAGTATGCGATCGAGACTAAATAATGTCTAAAGTGCATGATTTTGTGTTTACATTTTCCCCCACTTTATATTGGCAATTAGAAAGATCGGTAACATAAAGTAGATAGAGATGTGTACGATGCTGATGTAGAGTTATGAAGAAAGCGTGTCGAAGGACTAGACAAAGCGTGGAATAATAAAAAGATGATGGAGCATGCCAACTAAAGATGAAAAATGCAAAAAGTGATGAGATTGAACCTGGGGGAAACACGTGTGTTCTTGCTGATGTGATATACCTATATGGTTAGTATGTGAGGTGTGCCACCATGAAGTGTTTTTGTTGATGTCGTTGTTGTTGTTGTTGCCCCCATGTTTCATTTGACCGATTTTTTCTCATACGACCGGAATTGTAAGGAGAAAATAATCAAGTAGTAAAATTATATGTATATGTGTGTAAAAATTCAATGTAAACGATGCATGTAAAAGTAAAGTACACAAAATAAAAAGTGTAAATGGAACATGTGCACCCAATCCATGTCAAGAGAAATAGTTTAAAAGGATACCCCTGTATTGTCAAGGTTTTTTTGGGAGATCCAATGCCATAGGATGAAGAAGTATAGGGAGGAATTTCTCTGTCTCCTCCAACCTTTAACTGCTTCCTTGAATGTGTGTGAAGAGATCTCTGTACCATCTTGGTTTTTTGGGCACTTCGATGCCGATGGTAGAAGAATTATTGAGAGGAATTTGCTGTTGTATCCTCCAACCGCAATTGCTCCCGAATGCTAAGGACAATCATGTCGTTAACTACTCCCTTGAATGCTAAGGGCAATCATGTCTGTCGTAAAATCCAAAGTGTATGGAGTTCATAGACTAATCTAAACTCACTCGTTGTATCCAACCCACAATGATAAGGGTGGAAAGTGCACGAATTGAACCGACATAAACGCACTATGTAGACTATAAAAACCACAAATTATGCTCCCCTCTTTGAGGATGAATGCGATGTCACCGATAGGAGAATGTAGCCCCAAAAGAGGACCAACTACATGAATCTTGTAACTCTACCTTCAGAGGGGGAATGGAATGCACATGTTAGAAACCAATGCACGCACAAACAAGATGGCTAACCAAAGACAATTGTTATTGTTATCACCAAATCATTGCACCTCTCGAATGGCCAAGTGATGAATAGGGCATTCGGTATGATTAGGTAACATGGGATCACCTCTCAAGTTGTGGGACTTGGGCTCGAGGTGAACCTCTAGAGAAGGTCGGATTCCTATTCCTAAACTAAACACAACACTACTTCTAATATAATAAAACAACTAACTAGACCTATACTAACATTTTCATGGGATTAGGAGAGAGAGATTTGCAAGAAGTAAAAAACTATACTAGAAGTGGTCATGCACAAAGAAAGGGTTTTACAAGACAAGTTTTTCGGTCTTCCAGTGAAAAGGGATGAAACTAAGAAGGATGAACAAGAACCACAACCCAACCGTATACGAATATTCACTCCCGAGATAAGTATAAAACTCCCTGCAATTTGTAATGGAAACTTGAACTTACACAATATACTTGCAAAAACATGACATAATTACTCATAGAACACAATATTTATTACTTCAATAACATGCACAATGCATCATTACATGAGGAAGAGGAAATATTTTCCATTACAATGTTGGAAAAGAGGCTTGAAAGTTCCCACAATCCACAACTAAGCTTGTGAAAAGAGAGAGAGGAATTGAAAATATCTAACCCCTTGGAATGAATTCCTCCTTTTCATTTATAGAAAATCCATCTGTGAGAAAAGAGAGGAGAAATTCCTAAATCATGGGCCTAATAATAGCACATAATGACCTTCATGTTTAATTACATCACTAATTGCATTTACCCATCATGCACAATAAATTTAAAAATTGAACTCATCCTTCATTAATTAAAATAATATTTTTAATAAAATATTTTAATAACAAAAATAATATTTATTAAAATATTTTAATAACAATATTATTTTAATTTTGGTTGTCCACTTGGTTAAAATCCGCATTATGGGGTTTTGGCTTGGCAAAATGACTCGCCTCCTGGCTCACCGAGATGGGTCACATTTGGCAGCTCCTCCTTTGTATTACTTAGAGGGCTCTTCATTGCATGTAATGCACATAACTTGACCGCTCCACGTTTTATATTAAAACTTCCCCACTTACCTTATCGTGCCACATTATACATTAATCGACCTCTCTGGTTATTTTCGCTTCAAATTATAACTAACACCGACAATCCGTCACACATTCACCCCATGTGATCCATTAATTTCACTAATCTCCCATAGTCTCGTGGCCTCACCAAATTTTCAATCGGCATGTTTCTTTTAAATCTCCACCTTATTGATTTAATGCCCCAAGTGGCTATTTGTTCTTCAATGAATTTTTACCAAAAAACTTTAGCATGATCATGAGCTCGATCCATGAATTATGCTTTGTGTTTGATATAATAACTTTGGAAAACTATTGACGCATCTTGCCCTCATTTTCACCAACTCCATGAGCTTCTCCCACATTTCATGGACTTTATGTTTCACATTGAATACATCCCACTATGTTCCTTACTATCTCCACATCCAATGACTCACTTCTTTGTACGGTTTGGTCGGCATCGCCACCTCCTATCAACTTAGTGACAAATTCAAACTTACATCTCCTCTCCTTTTGGCCATCACATCGACTCCCCATGACTCACTCCTTCTCTTCCAATGTGGAAGTTGAGCTCATGATCTCCCGTAGAGTTGGCTCTTCCAAAGCCTTTTGAGCTCGACCATCTTCATGCCAAGATTGGCATGGATTTCACACCATGCAAGTTCAAAGTAGGGAATTCAGATCTTTGAGGCCACTTTCCCCATGTAACAACTTGGCCGGATGGCTTCCTATACCCAAAATCTCCATAACGATGTTGATGTGCGAGATTGAAGCCCTAATTTTTCTACTCGATTGGAAAAAGACAAAGAATTCCATGACTCGGCCGTGACTCGATCATACCTATACACCCGATCACTATCAATTTGGCTCAACTCGGTGAGTTGGGTCTCAATCCCAACAATTCCACGAGAATGCTGCAGATTAACCATAAGATTTTACCACCGTATTTAGAATGACTCGACATTTTTCCTTCCCATGTTTGATTTGGTGCCAATAATCACCCCGATCTCCACTAATTCATAAGCTCTGTCAGATCTTCGTGAATCCACTACTGAGTTACCTCTTGACATTTTCTCATTGAACAATGCCAAGCTCTTGTGAGCTATTTCCATCCGAGCTACCCAATGAGATCCCTAGCCGAGCTCATCCCACCGATGATAAATATACTCGAGCTATTATCCTCATGAAATGGTTCTAGATCCTTTCACGACGAGCTCGCTTACCTTATCACCAAGCCAATCGAATGACTTGCCTCCGATGCTACATATTTAGAGTGTGATCTCAACTCATCACTTCTAATATCAACTTCAAATATCCATCATCTTTGACATTGCCATGTTTGTCAACCAACATTCTCGTGATGAGTCCGCCTTGCATACCCCACCCAAACCTTAAAACCTCGGCTCCAACCATTCGTCATTTCTCAAACATGAGCCAAACTTGCTCGTGATACATCTCATCGGGCTTCGAGTTGTCTCTCGACACGCCGAGATCCTCGGCTTTAAATCGACTAGTCTAACATCAACTCAGCATTTCCCAATCTTACATTTCACTACCTCACCATCGCTAGATCTCGAGCTCATCGATCTATGCATCTCGACCGAGCTCTTTGTGAGCATGCTGATGACATTTGACCTAGCTCATTCCTCCTACACTCCATTCACTACGGCTCATCCAAACTCTACCTTGATGAACGTTGTTTTACTTCATAGCCATTTTAACCACCGAGTTTGAGATTTTCATGTTCTTCCTCGATGAACATAGATCTAAACACAAGTTCCTAAGTATTTGAGCTTGCATCACAAGCCCTCAACCCAATGTTCCCTATTATTTCTCCTAGATTGACACTCATGTTCCAAGTACAATGCATCACTTTGCCATTCAAGCTCCACCCTAAGTATCTCGGAACCCGATTGTGTTATGCATCCATGCATATACGATTGGCTTATTCCAACATCTATGATCTCACCACATCAAGAGCCCACGGTTTGACCTTCTTCAATTTACTCCGATGTCGAGTTTCGTTTCAACACCTGAGCCATGCATTTTTAATTTCTTCCTAGTCATCTTCTTTGTGCACTGTGTTGCTTCCATGTTTGAGATTTGAATGCATTAAGTCAGTTTACTACTACATTCTCCCGGTGAGTTATCTTCCTTCATTGCTCGACACCAAGATCTTGCCAATCATTGAGTTTTCCACATCTTGGCTCACCTATATACAACTCATGACTCAGTTTTATAAAAAATTTGATCTTCCCTCCGTGCTCGGAACTCATACACGAGCCACTCATAAGTTAAGTTGGATTGAGCCCTCACATGAAAATCCCAACTCGCCTCACCATGAGCTGCCCGATGATTTATTCTAGCTTATGCCTTTCAAACCTAATTTTCTCTTAAAACCGAAAAGTGACTTTTCTATGATCTTTCTCGAATCCAGAGGGTAATGTAAGCACAATAAGACCCATTGAACACAAGTTATCAATTTTGATCTTTTTGCCCATGTTGACCGGAAATGGGCCTCGCTATGGTCAATTTCCATACTCGAGTGAAATTTTAGCCTTCAAGACCCGGAAAAGGGGAAAATAAAACAAGATGATCCCGCAACCTCCCATGATACCATAATTCTCCTTAAATGCAAAATTTACTCGAAATGACTCGAATGATTATGGATGACTATTTCTAGTTCCAGTAAAGAAATAGGCCCATGTTGTCCAATTTTACTCCATGGGGAAAAATTGGATAACATTTATGGCAACCTCTTAGGGAAGATTGTTTGTTAAGCATGGTTCCAGCAGCTTTAACAATCCATTGGGCATGGAGTCAATGTTGGCATCCCAAAACTAATATAAGCTTGATAATGATGGATCCTAAAATCTCTTTAAGCACTGCTGAATTTGGAACATCATGGAACTCTTATGAAAACTTGAACCTTTTCCTCTAAAAAAATTACACTTTCGATACACAAGAGAAAGAAACAAAACACAACACACATCAAAAATGAAAAACCATACATGCTTCAAATGAAACATGCAGAGTGTGTCAGGAACTTATTCTACTGAAATCAAACCTATTCCTACTCTATGCTAACTAGAGGCACATGTGAGCTAAACAAACCCTATAACTGGTTATGCAAAATAACTTCCTTTCCTCACAATGGATTTCCATGCAGATGATTTTACAATGGACATGGCTGAGACTGAGAGTGAAAAATTAAACAAGCCCAATTATCCACTTGGTTCACCAAGGCATCAACTGGAAAGAGAAAGAATGTCTCTTTTAGTTGCTCTACATTTGTTTTGTAGAGGCATTGTAAATTATCCTTGGGGTTAGAAACTCATCCTCACATTCTGAAGTGAATTTGACTGGTGTGGCTTCTCCTTTGGCTTTAATGAATCTAGATACCTAATGGGACATGGTCACATCCTTTGAATACACATACTACTCGAACTCCAATTTTAATAAGAAATTCTAGATTAAGACATCCTTGAGAAAGATGGTTGTTCATGACCCGATTTCCCTCTTGTTGCCCATGTACAAACAACTCGATCTTCCACTGAATGGATGGTATTGAAATTATGTTCTCTTCACTCTTTTTCCTCCTTTGATAACGAATAATTCCTCCTCAAGATGAAACTCTTTTAGATTACTTGTAGCCTCGTATTAAGTCACTTGAAAATCACTGCAAGTATTTGATGGTTGTTACTCATCTAAGAATTCATCCTCCTTTAATTGAATTACATTATTAGTCTCCTAATTCAACATAAAACTTTCCTTCATCAATCAAATTAGGATTCACAATTTGAAGTAAGAAACTCCTAATGATGTCATTCACATTCCAGGTTCCTGAATTTGAGTTAGTTTCTCTAGGGTGCTCATTTTCCTCTTCGTTCAATGAAATGTGTAGAAGATTCAATTCCTCCAAATTTAGATCAAGAGGGAAACTTGAAACTATAGGTGGTCCTTGATAATTTCCTTTCATAACATTAGGCAACTTGTATGGAATAACAAAATGACTATTTCCATAGGTTCCTTTTCATCCAAATCGATGATATAGATTGTCTCTTCATTCTCGGTTGTGCCAAAGGTTCATCTTCAATTAGAGTATCTTCTAAACTACAACCTCCTTCACCTTGATATTCTTAATTTTCAAACATAGAATTAGAAAGATCAAATTCATCTAAAAAATCATATTTTTGAGAAGGTAGAGAGGGGGAAGGATTTAAGATCCTCTCGCATGGTCTCATTTGCATATATAATTTCTGAATATGACTTGGTCTCATGAAACTCTTTATGGCTGATTATAACATCTAATGATGACCTTAGAAATATGCTACAACCTTCTAGAAGTGTTGTCAATTCTTGACATGCATGGCAACTAAGATCATTGCACTCACTATAACCACTTTGTACACTTGAGAGTATTTCTTCTTTAAATTTCCCATGCTCTTTCTCCTTGCAGTTTTGGAGTTGGATCTTGCTCTTCTACAAATGGGTTTTCCACTTGTGGTGATTCAACCTCCTCTGATGATATATAACCAATATGGATACTGCATTATGAATAGGTAGACTATTGGTCTTCATCCTTCAGCTATGGCTTTGTCTTTATTACAAAACTAGTTTTTTCCTACTGTTTTGAGTCTCAAATTCTAAAGAAAGTTTTGTTAGAAGTGGAATTTTCTTGATGTTAAGTTTTGCATCCCACTCCTTCAAATTGTTTGCAATATCTTCCTTACTAGTCTCCTCAATCATATAATCCTCCCTTTTGCTCATTTCTTGATCATGCTTCTCCCAAAATGGATTTGGGACTATAAGACGAGGGATGAGTTGGGATTCAACTGATTTCCTCATTGTTTGAGGAAGTGGAAGATATTCAACTTATTTTCTTGATGGCCTTTGTAGAAAATAATAAACTTTATAAGAACGAGGAACTAAATATTCATGATGGGATGAAAAATATGAGACAAAGAATGAACTCCACCATAAGGGTGCAGTAACTAGAAGGCTAGGACTATGGGACTCAAGTTGAAATTGCATGGATGGAGACATGTGAAGAGGGTTGTAATGTGGTAATGCATGGACATCCCATTGACATGATTGAATAACATTACATTCGTAAGCTTTCTCTCTTGATCCACTCTCCAACTTGAGTCATCATCTTGATTATGAATTGAAACTTTTTGTCGAGGATTAAGATCACATGGTATAGGGCCAGTCTAGGGGTATGGAATACTGAAGCCAATGGGCTGACTTTTTCATTTCATTGATCCTTATTTGCACCATGTTATAATCCAACTCTCAAACCTTCTTCTACAATTGGTCTTCTTCGGTGTAGGATAGATTCGAAATCTACATGCTATTGTTCTTCAATAGCCCCCAAATTGGTGGATGAATGAATTGATCTGCATCTTGCTCATGTGGACATGCATGCTCAAACTGAAATTCATCATGAAACTGGTCTGGAGATGGATTATAATAGCCCGAAGATAGAAATAACCGCTACTAGTGTAAGTGGGAATTCCACTGTGGGAATGAAGCCATGATTGCACAACTTCATGAATGGGAGAAAATGGAAAGATGTGGAAGAAAAATAGATGGAAATGGGTAAAAATGAAAGTATGCAACATAGAGAGTGGGTTACTTTGACCAATGGAGTCACCAGTTGTGCTTGGGTATACCTCCTAAGGCTGAAATTTCACTAAGATCACAAAAACTTAATGAAATGAAGTGAACACAATACACACACCTATGAAATATATGACTCTTGTGGTCCCACCAGGGCATGCCAAAAAATGTTAGTGTTGGTAGCACAAGTGGCTAAGATATTACAATGGGATACCTGTGAAATGTAGAGCTTTCACCTACTATCCCACTAGGCATGCCAAAAACTGTTATCACCAAATCACTACACCCTCGAATGGCTAAGTGATGAATAGGGAATTTGGTATGATTGGGTAACATGGGATCACCTCTCAAGCTGTGGGACTTGGGCTTGAGGTGAACCTCTGGAGAATGCCGGCTTCCTCTTCCTAAACTAAACACAACACTACTTCTAATGCAATAAAACAACTAACTAGACCTATACTAACATTTTCATGGGATTAGGGAGAGAGATTTACAAGAAGTAAAACTATACTAGAAGTGGTGATGCACCAAGAAAGGGTTTTGCTAGACAAGTTTTCGGTCTTCCAGTGAAGAGGATGAAACTGAGAAGGATGAACAAGCACCACAACCCAACCACATACAAATATTCACTCCTAGATAAGCACAAAACTCCTAGAATCTGTAATGGAAACTTGAACTTGCACAATATACCTGCAAACATGAGAAAGGCACAAAGACATAGCAAAAACTATGAAAGGACCAATAATTAGTCACATAAAACAATCTTTATTACTTCAATAACATGCACAATGCATCATTACATGAGGAAGAGGCAATATTTTCCATTACAATCTTGGAAAAGAGGCTTGAAAGTTCCCACAATCCAAAACTAATCTTGTGAAAAGAGAGAGGAATTGGAAAATGTCTAACCCTTGGAATGAATTCCTCCTTTACATTTATAGAAAATCTATCTGTGAGAGAAGAGAGGAGAAATTCCTAAATTGGGCCAAATAATAAGCACATAATGGCTGTCATGTTTAATTAAATCACTAATTGTATTGACCCATCATGCACAATACATTCAAAAATTGAACTCATCCTTCATTAATTAAAATAATATTTTTAATAAAATATTTTAATAAAAATATCATTTTAAATTTGGTTGTCCACTTGGTTAAAATCCGCATTATGGGGTTTTGGCTTGGAAAAATGACTCACCGGCCACCACCGAGTTGGTGGCGAGCTCCTCCTTTTTGTATTACTTAGCAGGCTCTTCATTGCACGTAATGCACATAACTTGACCGCTCCATATTTTATATTAAAACTACCCCATTTACCTTGTCGTGCCACATTATACATTGATCAACCCTCTCAAGTTATTGCCACTTTGAATTGTAACTAACACCGAAAATCACGTCACGCATTCACCCCACATAATCCATTAATTTCACTAATCTCCCCAAAGAATTAGGGTCTCAGATTTTCAAGTAGTGAGTTTCTTTTAAATCTCCACCTTATTGATTTGACGCCCGAGTGGCTATTTGTTCATGAATGATTTTTTCCAGCTCGGCTTGTGGAGCCGGCTCTAAGAATTATGCTTTGTGTTTGATATAATAACTTTAGAAAACCGTTTGATGCACCTCGCCTCATTTTCACCAACTCCATGAACTCTCGCCACGTTTCACGAACTCCACATTTCACATTGAAGACACCCCACCAAGTTCCTTGCTATCTCCATGTCCAATGACTTGCCTCTTTGCATAGTTTGGTTGGCCTCACCACCTCCTATCAACTCGGCAATAGATTCGAACTTACACCTACTCTCCGTTGGCGATCACATCAGATCGCCAAGACGTAATCCATCTCTCGCTAATGTGGAAATTGAGCTCATGACCTCCCAAAGTTAGCTCTTTTAGCTTTGGAGCCCGACTGCCTTCATGCCAAGCTCGGCATGGCTTTCACAACATACGCAAGTCTAAAGTGGGGAATTCATATCTTCAAGGACACTTTTTCCATGCAAAAATTAGCCGATGGATTCCTATCCTGAAATCCCGTGGCAATGTTGATGTCTTGGATTGAAGCCCTACTTTTCCTACTCGACTAGTAAAAGACCAAGAATTCCCACTCAAAGATGACTCGATCGCATACGTACGCCCGATTGGTCTCAATTTGGCCCAACTCGGTGAGTTGGGTCTCAATCCCGTAATTCCAGAGGAGCACGGATTCACCATAAGCTTTTGTCACTGTATTGAGAATGATTGGACATTTTTCCTTCCCATGTCCGATTTGGTACCAAGAATCACCCTAATCTCTACTAATTCACAAACTCTATATGATCTTCATGAATTCGCGGGTGAGTTACCTCCTAACTTTTCCTCATCGAATAATGGCAAGCCTATGGGCTATTTCTAGGTGAGTTCTCTTTTGACCTCTCTAAGCTAGTCCAATGAGATCCTGGTTGAACTCATCCCACCAGTGATAGATGCATCAAGCTATTCTCCTCATGAAATGGCTCTATATCCTTCATCGACTAGCTCTTCTACCTCCTGGTGAGCCAATCGAATGACTTGCCCGTTCTACATGTTTAGAGTGCTATATTAGGTCACCACTTCTAATATCGACTTGGAATATCCATCATCTTTGCACATTGTCATACAATCACCAATGTTCTACGTGGTGAGTCTTCTTTGCATACCCCACGAAACCTTACAACCCATCTCCACACCGTTTGTCATTTCTTGAACATGAGCCAAATTATTTATGTGATACCTCTCATCGGCCTTCTAAGTCATTTGTCTCCCGACACGCCAAGATCCTTGGCTTTAACTCGACTAGCCCAACATCAACTCAGATTTCCCGATCTTGCATTTCACTACCTTTCCATCGCTAGATCCCAAGATCATCAAGCCATGCATCTCAATCAAGCTCTTCTATGAGCATGTGAACAACCTTTGACTCGGCTCATTCCACCTACACTCCATTCACCGTGGTTCATCCAAAATCCACCTCGATGAATGTAATTTTACTTTCTATCCCTTTTAACTACCGAGTTTGAGATTTTCACGTTCTTCTTGGATGAATGCCAAGCTAAACAGAGTGCCTAGGTCTTTGAGCTTGCCTCACATGCTCCTCATGCCAACGTTCCTATTATTTCCTCCCGGCTTCGACACTCATGTGCCGAGTACGATGCATCACTTTTCCACTTGAGCTCTACCCTAAATAGCTTGAAACTTGACCATGTTATGCATCCTTACACATAGGCTTGGCTCTTTCCAACATCCACAAGCTCACCACATCGAGATCCCATAGTTCGACCTCCTTCAACTTACTCGCCACCGAGTTCTGTTCTAACATTGAGCCATGCATTTTGAATTTCTTCCCAGTCATCTTCTTTATGCATTGTGTTACTTCTATGTTTGAGCTTTGAATGCATCAATTTGTTTACCGATTCATTCTCCTAGCGAGTTGTCTTCCTTCATTGCTCGATGCCAATATATTGCCAATCGCTGAGTTCACCATGTCCCGGCTCACCTATGTACAAATCGTGATTTAGTTTTATACAAAATTTGATCTTCTCTATGTGCCCGGAACTCATACATGAGCCACTCATAAAGCAAGTTGGATCGATCCCTCACATGCAAATCCCAACTCACTCGACAAGCTACTCGGTGAGCTATTCTAGCTTATTCCTTTCAATCTTGGTTTTTCTTTCAAAAGCGAAAACTGATTTTCCTATGATATTTTTCGAACCTAGAGGGTAATGTAAGCACAATAAGACCCTTTCAACACAAGTCATCAATTTTGATCATTTTTTCCCATGTTGACTAGAAGTGGGCCCGTTGTGGTCAATTTCCACACTCGAGTGAACTTTGAGCCTCTAAGACCGAAAAGGGGTAAATAAAACAAGATGATCCCACAACCTCCCGTAATACCATAATGCTCCTTAAATGCAAAATTTACTTGAAATGACCTAGAATGATTATGGATGACTATTTCTCGGTCCCAGGAAGAAATAGGCCCCTGTTGTCCAATTTTACTCCACAGGAAAAAATAGATAATAATTAGTACGAAAAAGCATGCATGTGTAAAGAAATGTGTAATATACACAAATAGTGTATAATCTATGGAGCAAAGTAATGAAAACATGCAATAAGACAAGTAAGCCACACAAAGAAGATCGTAAACACATGGGACATAACTCATGATTCGCAAGACATGCAAAGGCCATCGTGGCCACATACAAACAAACAAGTGTGCACACCAAACATAGGGCAAGGCCCGTATACAAGAAAAAACAATAACATACAATGTACCAAACAAGTATGGAAGTAAATATCCCTACATAACAAATACTACACATGAAGCACCCATTATCATGTTATAAAGATAACCAATATGTCAAAATCATGTATAAGAAAGGAATGTAAAGTTCTAAGTACAAAATAAAACAATAGCACTTGGAAGAGACGAATGTGGATGCCCCCAACGACTAAAGTGTAGGAAGGGTATAATGCAAGCATCCATGTTGTGTGTAAGAGACCGTATATGCAATCACAACTAGAAAAATACGTGAACATGCATGTGTGGATGATATAGATAAATGACATACAAGTAATCTAACTAGTATGTGTTATAAATCGACCATGAACAAGCAAAAGTAAGCTAGAGTAAGAGCAACCATAATATGCAATGTTTCATGGATGGATGGAATGAAATGCAAATGGAGTGATAGGGCCATGTGCCCCCAAGGTGAATTTAAATGTATGTAATGAGGTTGATTTATTTTTCTCCCTCGCAATCAAGAATGAACCATAAACGAGAGTGCACTCATTGGGAAATGGTTGAAGTGTGTGTTGTGTCTAACACACTGTGATGAATGTGTAGGCGTAGTATGATATGCAACCTAGTGATGATGTGTGCATGAACCCTATAGATGAAGCATTTATCACGAATAGATGAACGTATAAGTGATGATTTAGCATAAGTGTATATCACTATAAGATGAATGGATGAGTGATGATTTATCCCTAAGCGTATATCACTATGAGATGAAAAGAGGGAGTGGTGATGTAACCTAAGGTGTATACCACTACAAAATGATAGAATGGGTGACCATTTATCCTAAATTGTATGACACTAACCTATTAATGTCGCATGATGAAAGGTCAAATGATAAATGTGTGATGAAGAGAAGGTCCATTTGATTTGTAAACCCTCAGCAATGAGTATGGATTGAGGAACTAAAGTGCGTCATATGGTAGTGAATGTAGTGCATAGAAGATGATGTAGTCTGCATAGTAATGGGAAGCAGACCATATGATGAATAGCATGTGTAAATGCATGGTGTGTAGAATGCAATGCAATATGTGTGAAATGTGTAAATTGAAATGCAATGTAACATGTGTAGAGATACTAGTAGTATGTATGATAATATAATGTTGAACTCATATATGTAGAAGATGTAAGACATAGAGATGAATAGTGTATTATGTAAGGCATATGTCGCTAGATGTAGTGTAGAGACACAAAATGGAATATGTGTAGATAACATAAAAGTATGAAGTGTGTGATATGTTTAATGGACAATATGATGAATAGTATGTAATGTTGGACAATATAAAGATGATATATACATAATTATGACTATGATAATGATGTATGACACGGACGGGTGATGAAACACAATATGTAATGCCTATAGTGCAAAGGTGTGGGGTTCATGTATGGTATACCCTCAATGATCAGTGTGAACCAAAGCACAAGAGTGTGTCATTGGGTAATGACAAAACTAAAGTGTGTGATGATTATGCCTATGCTATGAGGTTGATGCATGATGGTGAAAAGATGATAGATGCAATAATGCTAATATGATAGGGGATGTGTTAGATGTTATGCCCCCCAAGTATGTACGTGATGGAAGTCTAGTCAAAATACACTAAGTGGATCAATGTAAGGAGTAGTTTCCTTAACAAAAGTGATGGGACGCTGAGGTGATAGAGGAGTGTGACCATCAAATGGTTCATCATCATAGTAAGCTTCATTCGGGTCCCAATCATCAACATATGTAGGGTCTATAACGGATGTTGGAATTACAAGTTTAACTTTAGACAAGTTGATTTCTACATAATAATTGGTGATGTGGAAGATACCTTTAATGGAGGATTAGTGAGATCATCCTTAAGAGGAGGTTGTTTAGTTTAACTTGGTAATACAAAAATGAATTAGTAAGAGAATGTGATTCGAGAGAAAACTATGAGAAGTGATGGCTTGTTGTGATGTGGTAATGTTGCAGATGACAGAGTAGGAGGAGGTGGTGAACTAATTTTGAGAGGTTGTTGCTTATGTTGACTTGGTGATATTGTAGATGGTTTCTTAGGCGACTCTTGAATATCCAAAGAAGGTGCATGAGAAGTAGTATGGTGATGCTCATTAGATGTAGAAGGAGCAGACTTAGGAGCCCATTGAGATGTAACATGATGTTGGGAAGTGAATGAGATAAACCCTTGATGCTTAAGATGTTTCAATCTACTCTATAAATCATAGGAATCATTGTCATTATATCCATTTTTTGATGATAATTACAATATGGATGATCCGATACTTTGTTAGCCAATGACGATGATAGTAATGAGTAGGTGGTAAAGTGATTAATTGATGAATAAAGAGCGCAGTAAGAATGTCATGGTGCTTAGTGTTACACTCAAATATGAGAGGCTCATGTAATGAAATGACTTGAGATTCAACTAAATGACATGTAGTGGAATATATTGAAGAGGAGATGTAGAGGGAGAACAAACATAAGCCTTAAAAGCGTCCCTGTGCTTTTGGATTTCATATTTGAGAGATGTGATCATGGATTCCATAGCCGTAAATTTGTCTTGAAATAAAGCATGTAAAGCTTGAATTGAGTCCAATAGGGGTTTATTAGATGGAGAATCACTAGGGTTGTTAAATAGACAAGCGAGCATAGAACTTAGTTCATGTGGTGGTGTATTGTCATCATAATACTTGGTGTCTAGGATTTTTCAAAACAACCTGAAGAATTGGGATATCTCTTAAGTAAATCAGATAAATAAACTTGAGAAACCTTATGATCCATGATAGAATAAAGATGAGGATCCTAAGCATGAAAAACATCAAGTTCACCAAAATGATTAACCAAAAATTTGATATAAGTACTAGTTAATCTAAGCTATGAATAGTTGTAAATAAAGTAAATAAATGCTGTAAATAAATGTAAAGATGACCCAAGTAACTATGAAAAAATAAATGCTAACCCTAATGTGCAAGAGAGAAGAGGAAATAACTCGGCTGAATAGAAGATGTTTATGGATCGTGTGTCACATAGGTGAGTGGAGAATACGGAAGTAGGAACAAATGTGCGGGATCCCCGAAAAGGATGGATCTAGAATGAAGCCCTAGAATGGGGTGCTTAGAGAAGGATTGGGGCATCTAAGGGTGTTTTGGTCTATAGAATGGGAACCTTGGTGTATGTAAAATCTCATGAATTTATCTTCATAGGTTTAGTAGGTGGTCCAAAACCCTCGTTATGTGTTGCATCGATTCCCTGTGTTAAAATATGACTGGGCATGTGCACGGTGGAGGTTGGGGTCGACGATAGAAATCAAACAAAATGACCAAGAGAAGGGGGTTAATTAGCAATTTCTTCACTCAAAACCTTCTAAATAGTAGTATGATACCAAGACTAAATAATTTCTAAAGTGAATGATTTTGTGTCTACACTTATTGATTGTGTTCTCTAATGGTACACATATCTACCTTTTGGCTCTATTAGTACCTATTGTGAGATGGAAGAGGTATTTCTTAGACACTTCATCATTAACAATGGTCCTAAGTAACACATGATCGTTTATCTGGCTTACATCAAGGAAAGAAAAACCTATCATTGATTATATTATGTGTTTTAATGCTTGCATGCATCAGCTAGTCTTTCAACCCATTGATTTAGAGAATAAATTCATCTTTTGTCATGGCTTGATTCCTTCTTTAAAAGAGCACTTGCAATATGACACATGCAAATCATTTACACTATTATGCTATAAATTCATTGATATAGAACAAGATTTAATTGCTACACATGTTATAGATCCTCCTACTATTTCTACTATTGTTGCATCATCTTCTACTTCTTCTCCTCTTCCATCTATTAAGTGTCCTTAACAGTCTCCATCTCCTCCACCCCGCAAGAAATTTCATTCTACTCCATTGCAAAAGTGTTCTCCACATCCTCCATTGCATCGGTCTTTGCCTAAGGCCTCCGCCTCTCCTACTCAGAGCAATTACTTTTTTCGAGATGATGTTAAGCCTCATGATGTGCTGCATGATTTACTTGATAAGTGCTCGATTCAATTACCCTCTAATTAGCATCATCCTCCTAATCGCTTGCAATGACAAGTGTGATCGTCCTTATTGCAATTATCATCACATCAATGGCCATCGTGATAATGAATATTGTGCCCTTCATGATAAATTGCAACAATTAGAAGACAAGGGCGTTATTTCTTTTATCCCTCACTCTTGTGAGCAGTTTTTTTCTCTAATTCTATGTAAGAGTGCTACTACGCCGGTCCAATTATCATTATCCATACATACGACACAATCTTTTTCATCAACCACATTATTTATTATCCTTCATCATTTTCACACATTACCTATCTATCTATTTCAAACATCATTATACATTACTCAATATCATCATTTACGCAATGCAAATCAAACAAACACATACAAACAATACTTATTGCATCACATATCAATACAACATCAACACAATATAATAACGACGATTATCCACACACACACACACATCTGCAAAATATCATAGTTACAAAATACAATCACTAGTGGGAAAACCCCATGCATCGCTACATCAATACATATCATACATCATCATCACTATCACTATATACAACTACGTAGGATCTCTAGAACTAGATGATCCTTCGCTAAATCTACACCGGTGATCGTGGCCCCTATATATCTCCATCATCTGTCTCGTGCAATAAGGCCACCTCCACCGATTACTCTAAGAAGAACCTTTGCATATCCACATACTAGGTAAAAAAATCCTATCCTAGGGAACCCTCACCTAAAGATTCCATAGCTCATTGAGTCTCCACCCGCACATCATCATGCTCTCTCAACAACATGGTCCATGTCACCACTATTATCACCACTATCTCAAACAAGTGTGTATGCTCACCCGTGATGGCATATACTTGCTCCAACATCCTACCTCCGACAAGCACATCAATTGACACATTCTCGTGTCAATGTGCAGATGGATGTGTCCATAATTAGAAACCAATATGCATTCACTACATACATATAGACATAACATAAATTACTACACATGATATCCATAATCAAACAACTAATTGACAAAACCATGACTAACAAAAACAAATACTCATGCTCGAGCTTATCATTTCCATTACACCATAAACATCATGGGCGGGTGCCCGCCTCTCTACTCCTCTAACTAATGATGCTCCTACCACGTCTACAATAACTAGAAATAAGAGCACGCATAGGTACGCTACCCAAAATTCACTATATGCCCTAGTACATCCTACATCATCCACTTGTATCATCTCTATGACATAATCCATCTCATCTTCACCTAGGAGCATTAGTTGTGATCTTCTCGGTTATGATCTCTCCCTTGGTCTCCTAGGTTCTTTAGTATCTTGCACCCATACATATGGATTTGGAGGCACATCCTAATAAATACCAAACTTCGTGATACAAGCTCCACTGGAAATAACTCGGTCATCCTAGAAAATGATCCTATAACCACATGTAACATCGATACATCTAAGCTCCACTCTGTCCTTGGCCATCCTCCATAGTTTTGATATGGCGTGCATATAATGGCCCCTAGCCCCATACGATCAAGCTTCAATCTATATGTATCGTTGTCCATCCTCCTGCTCCAAACACCTACCCATCTCACAATGAATATATTTGGTCTCGCCCACTCCGTACACGGCCCACCAAGTGGCCTCAATATCGTAATGTGATCATAAGCCCATACATGTAACAATGTGGTGGCTCCTAGTCCACGTCATGCTCCTCTTATGTGAACCTATATAGGTCCCTGTACAAATGTGCCAATACACATCGTGCCCATGCATATCTCGTACCATCCTCCTCTATATGTCGACATATATCATGCATCTTATACAAGATGCCTACACCACCACCCTCCACTGCCATTAATGAAGTAATCACAACTACAATAAACTTCGCAATCGCATAACACTTGATCTTAGTATAACATCCAAGCTAATATGGGTCTCATTCTATACCCGTGTCCCTGTAAAGTACCTCCTGGTTGCTCTCATTTATCTCTATGCATCCTCTATGGCCATCACCTGAACTCTCTCACCCATAAATGGTAGTCACAATATGCAATATACATCCTCCAGGGTCACAGTCATCTCCCCAATAGGTAACCAAAAAGTACACATGTCTCTGCGTACTCATCACTCGAATTATGTAGTAATCATTGGCATATTATGAGGTACATCCCCCATTCTTGCTATGTTCTATAAGATGACACGATCTAATATATCCCACTCATCATTTGATAACCCGATCCCAACAATGTGCCCAAGAACTCGACCACCACCGAACTCCCGTGAATGGATATCCCTCTACACAACACAAAAAACCAACAAAAACTACATCACCTCATTTATATTTAAAAACAATTAATACTAACATCAACAAGCACCAATTTTTGCATTCATCAAGTTCTAGACTCAAAACAACCTCCCGGGTCACCGATTCTAGAGCAAGATGCAAGCATCCAAGAGCAGTCACTAGCACCTAGATATGTGTGGTGGTGTCCCGAGGTACATTAGTGCCTTGAATGTTCTTTCGTAGATCGAAATGCCTTGAAAATTAAAAAAACAAATTTCCTAAAAATTCACAAAAACAAGGTCGTTTTACAAATTGTTTGAAACAAATCATACGTACTAACTCGGCCTTCCATATGCAACGCCATGACAACGCCGCCATCTCAAATCAGCTTAATTTCACTGTTTCTAACTTGCGTCATCATCACGGGCTCGAGAGATCCAAATCACACTTGCTCAAAGTTCAAATAAAGTTACTATTCACTTTTTCATATTGCTATTTATAGCAACTTGTAAATTTCCCACTTTACTATAGTTACTATTTGCACATATTCTTCCAACTAATACATGCTACATAGTTTTTCTCATATCTTGAGTTTCACTACTTTGTTTTATCCCCCATCTGTGCCACTTGATTCATAATTTCCCATAGTATCATATTGTCCACATTATGTAATGCTTTATTCT
The DNA here is from genome assembly GCA_018340775.1 of Taxus wallichiana var. yunnanensis. Taxonomy (NCBI): domain Eukaryota; kingdom Viridiplantae; phylum Streptophyta; class Pinopsida; order Cupressales; family Taxaceae; genus Taxus; species Taxus wallichiana. The sequence goes on along the minus strand of CM031240.1, from coordinate 817,810,237 downwards.
CATTTGACACATTTACCACTCAATATACACACACTTTTGTGACATCTACTATGCCTCATTTTCTCTCTCTTACATCATGCACATTTACTTTCAGCTCAACATTCGTGCTTATAATCAATCCCTCTTTCTTTGAAATGGGGGCATATAATTGGGGTCACTCTACAATCCCCTCGCATTCCTACATGATCATTTCAAATCTCCAATACATCATTATCAAAAATTTACTCATACATCATGCAACATTTCATACCACCTTCTAGTGATTCCCCCTAATGACCTAATATAGGGGCAACAAGCAAAAAATATCTCCATGAGTAATCCATCATACACATTCAATCTCAACATGAATTTTCTACTACTTGAATCAAAGCAATCAATTGACACGACACAACGTACTTCACTACTTTCCCAGATGACCTAACATGGGAAGTCACTCTACATTTTCTATCACTTCCAGATGACCTAACATGGAATCCATACACATTGTGATGAAACCCTTAGAGTGGGGGAAATGAGACGTCATTTCCTTTCCTATACTACTCCTATATGGGTTATTCTCGTTGGATTGAAATGAACAAAATATGGTCTTTTTCCATCTACAACGACTAGACCTTTTGAGGATGTAGTTAAAGTTGGAGAGTAAAACTAGACCTCTCTCCCTAACACTCTTCCTCTAGTAGCAGGATGCCCAAATCCTCAATTTTTCACACATACAAAATCGAGTTGGGAACTAATCACTCCCTACCCCACCAAATCTCCATCAAGCAACAATTCAAAATCTCCAAATCACTCGCAATCAAATCATCAATTTCTCCAAGTTTTCTTCACAATGGTTCTTCATCTCTATTTATACCACATGGGTCGACACACCAATATATGGTTTTCCATGCTATATAATCTCATTTTATGTGTACTTCGCAATAGGGATTCTCCAAAATTTTCACATGTATATTCCTTACTTCCTTTACACTACTTGAATTTAATTCAAATAACATAAAGGGGAAAATGTAGACACAAAATCACACACTTACTACTATTTACTATACCGCTAAGTATGTTATTTTATATATGGATTTTGTGTAAGAAAAGTATTCATTGGTGACACACTTCCTAGTACGTCTTCTTGGTTTAAGTGTCCCCATTTTTATCTACCGCCTCTCACTTCTACACCCATTTCAGTCAGGTCACAAGGATCCCTATCTGTCATTTTTCTTACATTTTTTGTTATTTATCTCAGACACTAGCACCTGCAGTACTCCTATCCAGCCTTGGGTGCTCGTCTCTCTTTGTTCTTGATCAAATTTTTATACATGTAGTCAGCCTTTTTAGTTTTCTTAATCCTATCCCGAAGTACTAGTTAGGATTTTGTTTCATTAGTGTCAAAATTCAAATAAGAGATCCCTATATAAACACAACATACATACCATTATAATGGTGGGTAATTATTATCAAGGGCTATCTATCTACATATCAAAGGGATTACATCTTGGGCTTATTACTCTACATACACACTGTATAGGAAGGGGAAGTTCATTTTTCCATCCACACATTTACATTTTATCTAACTACCACCTCTATATTAGCATCATCAATGTAAGGGAAACCTAAGAGAACTATTGCACACACAATCACATAGAACTACATTGGGTCTGAGATGTAGTATAGCGCTCAATCATAAGTTCACTTGTTTGATAGCCGAGGATAGTTTGAACCCTCATTTTGCATCTTTATTTTTTAGGATTTGATGTAGTTTGAGGGTTTTGTAGGATATTATTTGTGTTGTAGATTTACAGTACTTTGGTGATCCAAGTGCAACATACAAATGATCATTGGTGAAACAAGTGAGAAACCCTAATGACAATGATGAAATCGGTTCTAACCTTTTTAGTAGACTCAAAGATTGCCTCACATAGGTCTAGGGCACCCATAATATCCCTCACTCCTACCCAAATCACCTATGTCCCGATAGTCTTGACACTTTTTTATTTTTCTAGGTGTGATTGTGACATCCCGAGTTGTTGTTTTAGCAATTCTTCCGGTCTAGACACACTTCGGGATAAGCAAAATCAAGGTAATTGATCTATCATTCTCATTTTCTTTCATAGTTACATCTTTAAAAATTGATTAGCATTTGTATTTGATTATATATCATTACAATAGTATTCTAAATTCATATTTTAGTAAAATAATTTTTATTTTATCAATCATCCTAAAATCCAACTTATAGGGGATGCTTGGAAGATTCTCTTCCCATTTATTTTCCTTCATCTTCTCACCATTGTTAGAATAGCCCTCATGATGACCAAAGCAATGTAGTAACCTAGTGTGATGCCATATACTCATGCTATGATCATAAAATAAATCAAGTGGCTTACCCTCAACTATTGTTTTGGAATTTACAACAAGCTGAAAATCCACACAAGTGTCTGGTGAGGTCCCTTCCTCATAAACCTCTTGCAGATCTGATTTTTCCTCCTCAATTAGGGGCTGATATGTTTGTCTTCATGCTCCAAAATGACAATTGGATTACCCTCTTCCAATGCATCTTCTTTACCCTTATGCAAATCTGATTTCTTTTCAACATTTAGCCACACACACCCATTATAAACTAATGAAACATCATTAAATATTAAATAAATTTTACCTTGGGACTCATGCTCCATGATTTCTCTTTCCTTTCTAGGCTCATGCTTCAAACTTTCATCAAACCCTTGTGTGTCTATGGTGCTGTTTGGAAAATCAGCCAAGATCTCCACTTTGGCAAGAGTGTTGGGGGTTTCTAAGACTCCCAAGGGTTGCTCCCTCTTGGTAACCAGCTGTTGTGATAGATCTTTCTCCTTCTTAACCTTAGAGGGATAGGCATGTCCATCCTTGCATAGTGAACTTGGGAGTTTGGCTCCCTCTTCCTCAAGTTCCATAGCCTCTTCTTGCTTTGCCAACAAGATGGGGCTCTTCTCCTCTAGGGTTGGGATATCCTTCCCATGACCCTTATGCATGAATCATGTCTTGGAATAATTTCCTATTCCAACTCTATCTTTTCTCCATCCTACAAACTCATAAAATGGTAGGGCATCACAAATAGCTTTCAGAATAGCCCTATACTCCTCATACCATGTAGTAATGTTTTCTCCTTTGGATGGTTGAGTATTATTGGATTTATTTGAAAAGTTCCTTCCACCATTTGCACCATGAATGGTATGGATTATTTGATCCATTTTTGGTCAACCTTTCTTGCAATATGGTAAGCCTTTCGAATATACCATCACCAAAATGTAATCTACCATTTTATCTTTTTCATGTCCTTTTTGAAGGCTTATTTTTGAATACCTTAACTCATTCTTCTCCCTGTGGGTCTAAGGAGGAAAGTAAGGGGAATATATGAATATATATATAGGTAGTTTTTTATTTATTATCATGTATCCTACTAGGAAGGCTAACACTCCAATAGAAAGACTTTTGTACCTAGGAAATAAAGGTATTATGAGCATGTAGGCTCCAAATACCATTTGAATATTTAAAAGCACTTACCTTAAGGGGTCGGCCATCATTTTTATATTGTAAAGCACTCCTTGTGGTTATATAAGGAGGTCGCTTGGGCATTATTGGATTATGTTTTGGTGAATATTCATATCTTGGTTAAGGTTTTCTTGTGAAGCACCTTATCTACCTTTCTCAAGGATGAAACCCCTTGATTGAGGACCTTTCCCAAGGACGAAAACCCTTGGTTGAGGACTTGTGGAGGATGAAAACCCTTCCATAAGGTTTTATGTATGCAAGCTGATTTGAAAGGCAATAAATTATCATTTTCTTGCATGATTTATCTCTTTGGTTCAATGATCTATTTATTTGGAGTGGAGCGACCCACTTGGGAGTGATTATTTGGTATGTGTGATGATAATTTGGAAAATCTGAATTTACTATCTTGTTCTCCATATTTTCTAAGGCCAAGATCTTGAGTTTCATGAATTTTGGAGGTGTTTTACTATTTTTCCAAGCTTGATGATGTTCATTGATTGAGGGTTCCATAATTAATTATTTTCACGCTCAATTCTGATTTCTAATAGCTGATTGTGTTTGTTAAGGGTTTCCTAATAATTTTGGCATGAGATTTGAAGGGCATTAACAAGGTTTGACCCACCTTTGAGGGGTTTAAATCCTCTAGGAAGTCGCTGCCCTAGGAAGGGTCTAATTTACAGATTTGCAGGTTATATCAAGTATAAACCATCCAACTATAGTTCCATAATCTGATTTTTAAGCTAAATTTTAGTTTTTGGTCATTTTCTCGAGCCCCCTAAAAGGGAAATTAGAATCTTCTTACATGAAACACTCATGTTGGCAAGATCGAAGCTATGATACCACTATAATGTCCCTTTTAAGGTTGAATCATATAAACAAGGAAATCACACAATTCTAAACATGAATGAAATATGTATTTTATAACAACAGTTCCAATATTAACTAAAACCATAAAAACGAACTAAAAATTGAGCATTAGGGAATCAAACACCCTTTAAAAAATCTAAAAATAAGTGTGTAAATCCTTCTCAAAATTATTTTGAATTAATGAAACAACACCAAGCCAAACCATCCAAAACATGTGCCACAATATGAAATAATACCCAACTACAATTACATTATGAAAACATAAGTGAGTCCATAAAATGAGGTAAAAGTGAGGTCTCCAAACCCCAACAAATGACAAATATGTAATATATCAGCCATATAAAATATGAGAAGTCTAAATATCAACTTGGAATGTTAATTTATGCTCTAAAATACACCCAATCACACTCCTATACAAGTCACTCCTTAGGAGAGGGGCTCCAAACAACGTCAAAACCCTTGATATGTCTTCTTCTTGATGCCCTAGTTACAAACTAGCAACATGGTATTCAATGAATTCCTTCACACCGCCAACTTGAAGAGTTTTTCATTCTCCAATATCCCATAAGGAAGGGTTTCTTCTTCTTTGGATACTACACTAATGGATTTTCACCCCTTAGTGGAATTAGAACCAAGTAGAAAAGTATATATGCCAAAGGTGATCCAAAATGAGCCTATGAGACCCCCTTTATACCCTTATGATGGCACCAAATTTCTTGCGGTGAATTACCCTAAGACCAACCTATTTGGAAGATTTTTTTATTTTCTAATTTCATCTTGGGAGGTCTCTAACCTAACCGAATTTCTTAGAAAGGAAAACAAAAATAAAAGTATATAGTAACAAAAGAAATCTAAAGTGCAACCAAGGACTTCCTTTGTTCATATTCTTCTTGCCCATGGGAAGAATAATGTGAAATAATCCTTCAATTTAGATTAATTTGAAAAAGGTTACATTACGAGTAGAAGGAAGGGAAAAATCACATTTTGAAACCACTAAAGTAAGAGGAAGAGGAAGTGCATTAGATTCACATGGTGTATAAGACTAGAGAAGGTGTAACTTTCCATTAATGCGAGATGAGAATAGAGCATACATAGAAAATGAGAGAAGTTGGGTGAAAGGTAAAGATGGAATAACCAAAGAGAATAGTGCAATAATATGGAGAGATGTAACACCGACAAAGGAGTGTCAAGGAACACACTCTTGTCTTTATGTAGTGCACATATGTGTTGTGTAGGGGAAGAAATTATGGAGTAAAAAGATGTAAAATATGGAGAGTGAGAGAATCAACATGTAGCTAATGGGAGCTAGCACATGGATACATTTGAACAAATTTGGAGGACATTTTTGACCCAATTGTTGCCAATAGTTGGAAGTAAGGTAATCCCCATTAATTAAAAATCACACCAAGTCCTTACTAGAAGCACGAAAGGGTGATTGTACCACTCATCCTAAAAATTTGAGAACTATGCTCACATTTCTTCTAACTGCGTTGTATGATGTAGGAGCATATGTGTTCATAAGAAATCCCGTATCAAACAAAAACAATCAGTCATTATTTACATTCTATGTCCATTTTGTGTTTTTAGTGGGCTCCACAATGAAGAAACATATTATTAGTGACCCACAAAGTGCTATGATGCATTATGTGAAGTGCACAAGCTTATTGCAGGTAATGCCAACATAAGACTGCAATCCCATTCAAGCAATGTCGTGGTTGTTGTGTAGTCTCGCAAAATTTTTTAGAGTCCTTGTGTAGTTTTTGTAATCTTTGGGAGGTCTTATAAGATCTATTAGATCACATGTAATAATACAAGTCTATATTTAAAGTTGTAGGATACTATGAATTTGATTGGGAGTCATGAAGATTTCAAGGAAGATCATTTGGAACCAAAAATCTCATAAAGGATAATTGTGTCATGTAATGGGTCCATCGGTCTTTCTTTGGGTCCTTTAGTAATTGCATAGTACTTATTAATTTTTGGTATTAAATGGCTATATAAACAAATTCCAATTACCTTAGGAAGTAGTTCTCCGTTCTAATTTTGGAGTTCTCAAGTGTGGAGTAACTCATAGAAATGAGTCTAGATGTGAGCTTAAGGTTCAAAGTAGTGTGTGTTAGATTTGTAAGTTTTCTTCCATGCTTCGACTTGTGTAAAATTCTGGATTGTTGTAAGGGACACTTTGTGGTTTTGTATGCTTATGGGATTTGTATGAGTTGTTAGGCTATATCGGTGGTGATCGGTCTCTATTATTATGTAATTTGATAAATATAATATTTTTGTGTAACATGGTGTTGAGTTATTGTTGAAGGGTTGTTATTTACTAGTATTAATGTGATTATGTTGTGTAACTATGTAGGAAAATGTGGAGTGGAGGATCCTGTTGGAACCCCATAGACATGTTAGTGTTATTTTTCTAATGATGTCAATTGCTCCAAAATCCCATAATTTTGATAGGATATAAGAATCACCATCCTCATCACACACAAAAATGTGTTGGATCAAAGATTGGAGTGAAAGTTTTAGATAGATGGATTCATATTTTTCTTGAGGAGGGAAAAAGTGTTTTTAACTTTTCTTATGCAAGAACCTCTCTACTTGAAATTTCCAAGGTGAATCTTATGTGTGTAACCAAACACATATAGATCATGTGGGTGGTTTTAGTCCTTAAAACCACAAAACATTACAGAGGCCACATTTTTATATCGAGAAGAGATTAAGACATGATAAAAGGTGACCGGTGGATGAAATAATAGTCTCCTTTGCTACTTGTTATAGAAAAGGTTCAATCTACACCTATATGAATCCCTAATACTTCTTCCCTTTCCACCATGTCATCTAGATTTATCTCGCACCTTCCTTTGATTGTCAAGATTTAAAAACATTTCCTCCATGAATGCCCTTTTGGAAGCACCATGAAGTTGGTTCCTCGAAATATTATTTCTTCACACACCATTAAAAGTGAAAATAGTTTTATGAACACGAATGAATTCCTGACCAAGGACAATGAAAGTAGAAAATAAGAATGTGTGTTATTCCCACACAACATTGATCATATCCGCATAATTTAACTTACTATCCCTAGCCAGGCTTGAATGTGGTGGGTCCGCATGTGAGGCAAAGTGTTACATGTCAAATATGGTGCTCGACAACAAAATCTTTCTACATGAGAGAAGTATGTATTTGGAAGCCAAAAAATAAATCTCAATGAAATCAAATAATTCAAGTACAATTATGAAATCTCGAGAGGTGGTTGTAATCTTCCTTTAATCTTCATCTACTTGGGTTTGATATCTCATCAAATTGGTTCGAATTGTATCTCATTTCTATATTATTTCCTTTGATAATAGGAAGATATTTCCATGATACAAACCTACCTTGGTTGATTCATTAGTCTTTGGGCCACTTTTACTTTGATCACATTTTGACAAATTTTGTAATATATCCACCACATTTTCTCTCGATGATATTTTATCCCAAACTTATTGTGATAACCTTGGGTGACCAACTCAACTCAGTTTCTTAACTCATATCTACCACAACATTCAATTGTCTTTCTTCATAGGTTTGCATGGATATCGAGAATTGTCACCCTTTAAGTATGTGGGAACCCTTGTTATGAAATTAACATGTCTTTTTAATTGGATTCCTTCACATATGTTTTACGTCACCCCATGACCTATCGGTTTTTGTCCAATTTTTTTAGGTTTATGGGATCAATACCTCACGGGCAATCAATATTATTTTTAAAAAATTATAATGTTGTTAGAATGGAAATTGGTATTGGTTGTAATGGATATAGTAATTTTGATTGGTTTTGGTGTGGTGGAAGGATGTAGCCATATTGTGTAAAATTTAACGACAACTTGACTCCTTGCATGAAATTTTAGAGGCGGTGAGGCCACTTTGCCTTCGGCGTGTTGTAAGACCCTTGATTTGGTTGTCAAGATCGAGACCAAGAGCAAGATGTTGGGATTAAAGAGATCTTGAAAGGCACGTTTTGAGACCTATCTTGTTATACTTAAAAATGATTTCCCCTCTTAAGTTGGAAAATATAATTATGGGTAATGTTTTGATTTTCTCTTATTGAGAGGAATAAATATTTAGAGGTCCCAAAAATTTGGAGAAGATAAAGGTAGTGTGAGGAGTGTACGATTTTTCTTGTGAAGCATCCTCTTGGTGAGACAGAGATAGAAATGATATTTGGGATTAACTCTTCGAACATGACATGGGATCCTTATGTCACTTTTCTAAGGAGAAAATGGCTTCGTAACTATATTTTGATGTTTAAGTTATTGAGTTTTAAAATCTTAGACCCAATATTGGGATAAGAGCACACATCTACTCAAGTATGTTCCTCAATACCAAAAGTATGAGAATTTTTGTATTTGAAAGTTCATTGCAAGGGGTTAAATTCCCAAATTGGAGTAAACATGGATGCTCATGGTATTTATTTGAAAAGGACATCAAAAGCAAAAGACAAAATGTTGCAATATTTAGTTATTGATAGGAAGGAGTTCAAAGATAAAACACAAGGGTTTGCGATGAAAGTAATTTCCTTCACTATTTAAAAAATAAATTTGGAACTATAGAGGAAATCCTCTTGGTCATAAAGGTCCTAAATTTGGATGTTATAATTATGGAGGTGATCACTACATATTTTTGTTCTTAGTGCACACCAAGTGTGAATCCTAGTCCTTAACTACAACATGATCAACAACAACAATACAAACATAGGAGATATGATGACGTGAAAATATTTCATGCTAAGTAGCGTATAAAACCTATTAAGGCTTTAGGTAAGTTATTTGGATACCCTCTTTCATTTGATAGAGATATGAGAATATGAATGTTTGTTAAACAATTTTGAGAAAAAGTAGAAAATTTGTTGGCATGACAAATGATGATGTTGTCATTGATGTAAAACCTCATTAATGACAAAGTGGATGATGGAGTAGGGTCATATTATTCTTAGAGTGATGATGACATGGATATTCAGGTATGTTATTGTTTTCCCATGGTGATTTAATAAGAATGGCTTATTTTGCAAGCCTATTCAGGTGACCTAGCTAGCCTAGGTGATGTTGCATGGTGGTATGAGATTATTGGTTTCTTGAGAAGCATGTTAACATGATGGAGATAATTTTTGGAGAGTTCTTGGGAACTCATATGAGCTTCAAGGTGTAGATATAGGTTAGTGACCATGTTGCAGGTGCTCATTTAGAGTAGGTATGGGGTTTAGATAGCATGAGGGTGAGTTATGGAGCTATATGAGCTCATGGGATGCATGTAGAAAGGTTTATTATGATGTACTAGGTATGTTATGACCTTTTGGAGTTTTTCATGATGAGTTATGAGGTTATTTCAGTTAACCCTAGCTTCTACAGTGAAAAACCCTAAGGGGTAGCTATGAAAGTCTCAGTGGATGGAAATATTGAGAGGTAATTATGACATTATGATGATTGGATATGTTATTAGGGTGTGTCCTTGTGTTTTGGGAAAAATTTAGGTTTCCATGATGATAATTTTGCAAGATATGAGATTTTTGGTGAAACAAGGTCAAGAACAAGGCCATTTCTAGCTCAAATTGGAAATTTTGATGCTCACCATGAATTGTGTGATTTGCATGGGAAATTTGTGGATTTTAGGGATGTTTCTAAATTGATTCTATAAATTTTCACAAAAATAATGAGGTCATTTCATTTTCAGTTTTTATGAATGAATGTTAAGAAGGTAAACAACTTGTTATGAGTTTGAAACCCTAACTTGAAAGTGGTTTGAGAGATTTTCTTCCTAAGTGGATATAATTTATTCATAGTGAATGTATGATTATTTTAAAATGTATAGGAATCCTTAATATTTCCATAAAGGTATGGTATAGGTTATGGTGATGAGTGGACCCCACTCAAACATGTCATTGTTTTGAAGAAGTTTAGTTTTGGGACAAGGTTGTCCAAAGGAGTTACAAACTAAATTGACATTTTTTTGAGTATGTGAGTTTTTATTTATTTAAAAGAGGTTTCAGGTCATGGTGATGCATAAAAATGGAAGTGTGTTCCCTATTTAGGTTGACTGGTCAAAGGGTAGTTTTGGGGTAAGTTAAAAGTAGTAGTCTTCAATAAAATGGACATTGTAGGAGCTATAGGTGGAGTTAGGAGGTGATTAAAGTTGTGTTGGAAATATAATTAAGATATATTTCTAGTGATATAATTTTTGTATCATGATGATGATTTTTATATGGTTTCAGGTTAATTTGTGGACAAGAATATTTTTGGCTTTTAGGACAAAACTTTTGTTGAAAGATTGAGTTGGTTGGAGCATGAGATGGATTGGGTGATGATTTGATATCACTTGTAATGTGAAGAGGGATGAATTTTTAATCCAATTAATCCATTTTAGGTCTTGAAAGTGTCAGGAAGGGTGTTAACATAGTTTCTTTTTGGAAACTACTTTTTGGGCACTTGATTTGGTGAAGGAAAAAGTTGATGTAGTTTGAACTAGTGGATGTTTCATGAGTTATAACTTTTTATAAGTGTTATAAAGGTTTTATAATTTCCATAAATTGGTCACATTCCATATTTAGGTGTTATTTTATGATCTTGAAGCCAAAATGTGAAGACAGGTGCTGGAAATAGGTGTTTTGTGAAGGCAATGAGCATTGGGCCCATTAAATGAAATAATATGATTGGTTCATGATAATTGAGACCATTTATGATGTTTAAATTTTATTTTAAACATGTGTGGTGATTTTTTAGTGCATGAATAAAAATTTTGGTGTTAGGATATTTTTTTCATTCCAATGCATGGGTTTTGAGGATTTTTGGTGCATGGAAGAAGAAGGGTTTTTAGCTAGGCCGACCTATATGGGTCACTTGTAGCTGTTATGAAAATTATATGGGATTTTTTTATGATTTATTGGTCATGAAAAAGGAGGAAAATTTTTTTGTTTGAATTTAATTAAGAAGGAGCTTATAAAAGCATAGTTTTGGGTGCTTTTGTGAGCTAGTGTGTGTGTGTGCAAGAAGTGTGACCTAGGTGTGAGAGTTTTTTGTAGGTGTATGAGAATGAATTGAGATCATGATAAAGTGTGTGAAAAGTTGAATATTTATGGAAATCATGTGTGCAAGGGTTTGAATCTTTGAGAAGTGAAGAAAGCTACTAAGTTTGAAGACCTAGGGTTTTGAGCAAGGGTTTGAAGGTGTTTGAGCTGAATATTGTGATCACCATCACCTAATTTGTTGCACATATAATCATCATAGTGATATTCTCATAAAGGTTTTGTGTGATGAGTCATATTCATACAAGTCTCTTGTTATGTGTAATATCAACAAGGGTTTAGGGGTTAGTGCTCCTTGTGGGGTTGGTGCCTCACTAAAGAAATATCTTGTGATGTGTAATATTCACTTGATTATTTTTTGTGTGTAATAAAATTTTTTTCAGTGGGTTTTCTTCCCCTTGAGGGTTTCCCACTTACATCTTGTGTCTTGGTGTTGTTTCTCTTTCTCATGGTTAATTATATGAATGTTATATGTTGTTGTGCACACATTAATGGATGGTTAATTGATTAATGGTTTATGTGAAGATATCTTGAAATTGAAATTAAATTTTGTAAGGAATGATTCACCCCCTCTTAGTCCATTGTGCTTCCAACAATTGGTATCATAGAGGTCCTTTTGGAGAAGTTTGATCACTTGAAAGGAGATCCTTGAAGCACAAAAATGGTGAGTGGTTCAGTTATTGGCAAGGCACCAATGTTTGATGGTGTAAACTATGATTTTTGGAGTCTAAGGATGAAGACCTATATCATGTCCCAAGGGTTTGATGTTTGGAAAGTTATGGATGAATGGATACACTCCGTGGCACTCCTCCTACTAGTAAAGTAGAAAATGATGCATATGAAAACAAACTAAAGTATTTTAATGTTATCATTCATGGTCTTGGAGAATTTGAGTTGGGAAAAGTGATGCATTGTAAGTCAACAAAAGAAGCATGGGAGAAAATTCAAGTTCTGTATGAAGGTGACTCAAAGGTAAAAATTTCTAAGCTTCAAACATTTAGAAATCAGTTTGAAAGTCTTAAGATGAATGATAATGAGTCTATTATTGCATATCTTCTTAGTTGATAAGGTTTTCAATAACATGAAAGGGTTAGGAGATGATGTGAAAGAAGAAGTAGTTTGTTCAAAAAGGTTTTGAGGTCACTAACTCCTAGATTTGATTCTAAAGTATCTATTATTGAAGAGGAAAAGGATATAACTACTTTGAAGTTGGATGAGTTGCATGGTACCTTGACTGCTTATGAAATGAGGATAGGTGATTCTAAATCAACCAAGAAAGAGGTTGCATTCAAATCTTGAAATGAAGGCTAAATGCAAGAAGGTGAAGGATGATGATGTTACTCTTGAAATTGAAGATGAAGAGATCTTTGCTATGATGGATAGAATATTGAAGCTTGGATTTGGTAAGTACAAAGGTAATCTTCCTTATAAATGTTTCAAATGTGGTAAGATAGGACATTTTGTTATTAATTGTCCTCATAAAACAAGAAGGAAGATCATGATGAACATGAGTATGATAGTGATCATGAAAAAAAAACAAGTATGATAAGAGAAAGAAAAACTTTAAGAAGTTTGACTATAAGAGAAAGGACAAAAGATTTTTTTATACAAATGAAGATGGTGAATTATTTAATGCTAGTAGTGGTGTTTCAGATTCTGAATCTAAATCAGATCATGAGGATATAGGAAATGAGGCTTTGTTCATGACTAATGATGCTAAAAGGTCTTCTAGTGATGGATCCTCTTTGTTAGGAGATTTTATATCAGGTTATTGTAGCTATTCTGATGAAGATGATGAGGATGAAAAAGATGATCTTGAAGGATTCAAAAAGATTTGAAGCATGCTGAGAAATAAAACAAGAAGCTGAGTTTGTAGGTCAAAGAATATGAAAATAAGATTCACAAGCTAGAAGAGAAGTATAAGACTAAATCAAGTAAGCAAAATGGGTCAATTAGATTGTTAGAAGAAAAGGTAAAGTATCTTTTTTCAAGTTTGTAAGATAAAGAAAGTGTGTGCTCAAAATTTGAAGAAGATATAGAGTTCTAAGGGATAAGATACTAGAGGTTAGAAAGAAGACTATGTCCTTTCAAAATTTTGAGAAAAGTGTAAATGATCTAGATGATCTACTTGGAAAACAAAGATCAATAGATGATAGAACTGTGGTTTAGGCTTTAAAGACTAATCTTAAAGGCAAGGAAGTGAAGAAAGAAGACATGGTTTCAAGAAAGGAATTAGGTGAATCTAGAATCAAGGAAGAGAAGAAGGTGAATCTCATCAAAGATAATGTGAAATCAAGGCCAATTAGGCAACCTAATGCCTCAAGGTATGAAAGAAATTTCAATGGATATTGCTATAATTGTAATGCATTTGGTCATAGGGCTAAAGAGTGTAGGATATCTCCTAGAGATACTCAACCTTAGAGAGATAATAGAAGTGAATATGCAAAGAGTGTGGTATGCTATAATTGCAATGAACAAGGTCATGCTATTATATTTTTCTTATATGATCCACCTAGTCAAGATGAAGGTCACAAGAGGAAGAATTCAGTGGTATGTTACAACTGTAATGAGATTGGTCATGTGGAAAGGGTCTGATTTCATGCTTATTCAAGAAAAAATCAGAGGGATCAAGCTTCGGAGTGCTAGGAGGTAGCTTTCAAAGGCCTAGAATGCATAATAACAGCCAAGGAAGAGTGTGGGAACCTAGAAGAGATCATGGTGTTTCACCAAGAGAAGTTTTTCACAAAGGAAATGGAGTTATTTAGGTGTCTAAGTGGCATGGGACCTCTTCAAGACCTTCTTTTAGGTCTTCATGGTGTTCATATACCTCTACTATGCTTCTTAGAGGTGTATTAGCTCATATGAAGCATTGGAGTGAGGGTAGTTGTTTGAGTCAAAGTGTGCCTCCTCCATGTTCACGAGGAATGTCCTTCCATGTCTTTAAGTATGGTCTCATGTTTCAATATGGTTGACCTTGTGTGTGAGGTGTCAAGATCCTAGTTTTCCTAGTCATAGGGTGTATGAGTTTGAGTTCTTATTGATTGTGTCTTGCACTCTCATGGAAAATTTTCTAGTCCGAGATGGTTTAGTATGTTCAAGATTCTCATTGACATGTCATATGAAGAATGTAAGTCTTATGGATTCCATGAAGTGTGTATTTTTTCTCTCGTGTATGAGTTTAGTATAGATTGGTTAAGTCTATGGTCTATGGAGTTTTCATAGTAAAAAGTATGAGTCTAATGATGTGTAATAAGTTGTTAAAGCATAAATCATGTGTGATCAAGTGTCCTATATATTAGTATGAAACTATGAATGTGTCACATAAGTTGTTAAAGAAAATTAAGGTTCTTAGTGTATTCATTATCCTCAAAAGTATGATATGGCCATAATGAGTGGCCTAGGCATGTCCATTGGGTTAAGAGTCATTTATTCCTATGTTATGAGTTTCTCGGGGTGATAATGGTTCTCGAGAATGTGTTTTTGAAGATGCCCTTGTATCATCAAGTATAATAAATATAACCAATCATTAAGAAGAGTTAAGTCTCATGCAACATTTGTGAAGGATTGACAAAGAGATTACCAAGGTGATTATAGATATACAAGTATCTTTCACAACTTTAAATCAAGGAAAGTAGTGCTCGGGATGGTAAAAGGTGTTATCACGTAGTATGGGTCAAGATCGAGTTTGGTCTTCCACATTTAAGAGTGAAGTGGATCGCTGACCGATTCACCCACCCATATTGATTTGGGTGATCCTCTCGGGATTAGCTATTATTAAACAATTACATTTATAAAGAATGATATCAAGATAGGATATTAGATTGGCAAGATCATTTTTCATGATCATCATAGAATGGGACTGTATTCACATACATTGAACGATCTGTGAAAATAATTCTCGCAATATATTGTAAAACCAAGGAGTGAAGTGGAAGTGTTGGGTTAAAGTCTTGAGAATTCTTAATATAAAAATGCTTCTTTATTACAAGTGGGGTTTTTTTCCTTCGGGTTTCCCCACTTAAATATGGTGTTATCTAGTCTGCTCTATCTATTTATTATTTGCTTTTAGCTCTTTTATTACATTATATAATCTACACAACATAATCTATAATCTTCAGACATTTATTATGGATTTATAATCAATGTATTACTCATTCCTTATAAATCCTGACATGGTATCAGAGTTGGTGATTATGTGTGCAGGATCGATCTGGAAGCTTTTAATTTGAAGAGTGAAGAATTTGAAGTTATTTATGGATCTCGAAGCCCTAATAGTTCCATGTATCATCTTCAAGCTAACCAGGTTTAAAATTTTGATTCCCACCCAAATATTTTTGAAAATATTGTTAAATGGTTGTTTAGATCATGTTTGAGCAATTTTATGCTTAGATATTTTTTCGCATCATTGTTTACAATCAGTTTTTTTTATTTAAATCCATTCATCTCATGAGCTTATTTTAAGTTTTCACCATTTATAGCCATTAGGGATATTTTTTTTATGGATGCAAAAGGATATCCTTAGATCTAGTTAGTTAGAGCGTTTAAATCTACCCCGACTTTATAATTCTTTATTTTTTGCTAGATCTACTTTTTTTGTGAAGCCCGATCCAATCATTTATTTGCCAAGTGGCTTAGCTTTATGTCAATTTTTATTAGATTTTTCATTTTCACGAAAGTTTTTTAATTGTGAAAGCTCAAGCCAATCATTTTGCATCCATCTTTTTTCATTGTCATTTTTTTTTTTTATTTTTTTATGATTTTGTGCCCGAGCCAATAAGGGATTTACACTTTTTTTCACATTTTAGACTTGGGTTTTGATTTTCTATCATTTGTACAAAATACAATCCAATAAGAAAGCTCCAAGTCACTTTATATTTCACGTTTTAGGATTTTTTTTATTTTTATCATTTTGTGAAATTGAACCAATAAAAGAAGCTCCAGTCATTTTATTTTCATCATTTTTTTTTTCAAATTTTTTTATCAAATTGTGAAAACCAATAAGATTGCTCATATTTCCCATTGCTCATAGTTCTTTTTTGCATTTTTAGTATTTTATTGCTTCATTTGATTGTCATCATATGCAATTGATCAATAAAAATATATTTTATTTCCATTTGTAGTTTTTTATTTTCATTTTAGCATTTTTTCCAAGTTTTTTCAATTTTTTTGGTGTATCTTTGAGTGGCTTATCCAATAAGAATTAGCCACCATTTTTTCACATTTTTCTTTTTTCTTTTCGGATTTGTAAAGAAAAGCCATTTAAAAGGCTCCATGTGTTCAATTTTTTATTTAGTCATTTTGTTTAGCATTGTGCAAAGTACGAACCAATCATATTTGGACACGTTATTAATTTTTGTATCAGTTCAGTCTTTCATAAGTGTTAGACTTTGTCTTTGGGTGTTTGTATTTTCTTAGCTTAGCCATTTAGATTGTGACACCTTATCTTTAGATTTTGGACCCAAACTTTATTTTAAAGTTTAGCTTATTTCGGGGACTTTAAGTCCACCTAAAGCAATCTATTTAAAGTTTGGTGGAAATCCACCAAGTGTTTTTTTTCACTGATAGATCATTTTTTTGACAAGTGTACATTTTTTTTGACTAATTGTGAACTTGAACGTGTGTTTTTCACATTTTTTTGTCCTTTATTTTTTTTGAGTGTAAAAAAAAAGTGAACCAATTAATTAATGACACATGTATATGGTTTTTTTTTTTTATTTTTTTTTTTTCTATTAATTGTCTTGACTTTTTTTTCACTAATGAAGTGTGATCTAATAGAAAAGTGACATGTGTTTTTGCTTTTTTTTCATTTTTTTTTTTTTTTTTTTTTTTTTTTTTTTTTTTTTGTGTCATGATTTTAAATTTTCTTCATTCCATGGGTATTTAGTTTATGTCATTACTATTTTTTGAATTTTCATTTTTTTGAGTTTTTAATTTTTCATTCATTGGTTTTCAAATTTTATTGTTAATTCTTGTTAATGGGTTTTTTAATTTTTTGTCTTCTGGATTCTAAAATTTGAAAATCTTAGATCTTTTCTTTGGCCTTCCAGCTTTTTTTTTTGTTTTTTTTTAGCTTTTTTTTTGCATATTTTTTTAATAATTATTATTATAAAATTTTGCTTTTTTTGCCTTTGTTTGGCTTCCTTGATTCATTTTTAGCTATATTTGTCTTCATTTCCATCTGAGCATTAAAAATGGCTAGTTCTGCTAGTTTTTTTGATGGATAAGTCTCAATTATTAAATGGAACTAATTATAACATTTGGAGAGTTGATTAAAATCATGTATTTTATGGCTAGAAAGCTATGGGATCTTGTGAATGGTGTGGAAAATGACCCACTGGAAGACAAGCAAACCCCCTGAAAACCTTATCTCCTTCTCTCAAAGATCAAGAAGCTCTATCCATCCTTTTGCAAAGCATAAAAGATGAATTTTTAATGCATATAGGTCATATGGACTCACTTCTAATTAATGCATGGAAACAATTAGAGACTATGCATGAAGGAAGTCATTTGTCTAAGATAATTAAGCTAGTTTTAGAGTTGTTTACAACTCCCATGAAAGGGGATGAGAAAATAGTTAATTATTTAGCTAAAATTAAGAACATTAAAGCTCAATTAGATGGTTGTAATTGTGAATTGTTTCAAGATAAGCTTTTGTACTTCATTATTCAGATAAATATTCATGAAAATTTTAAATTATATCTCAATTCTTAATTCTAAGTATCAGAATGAGAATGATCTTCCTGATTTAGACACTTTGTCTTCTCTGTTAATTCAAGAAGAGCGTGTAATGGAGAATTTTGATTCAAAAGAGACTGCTTCTCAAGCATTTTTCTCTCATAATCATAAGTCTACTCATTAATAAGAAAAATAGTAATCCTAATTAGAAGTCTAATATCAGATCAAGATTTAAATCCAATCCTAAGTCTAATTTTGCTAAAAATAGTCAGAACTTTAAAGTCAAATTTAATGGCACATGTAACAAATGTGGAAAATTTGGGCATAAAGAGTTTGATTGTAGAGTAAAACCTAAAATTTGTTAAAAATACTAAAACTAGTAAATTTAACAATCAAAAGAAAGATCAAAATCAAAAAAAAAATCATGCAAATAATGTTGAGTAGTCTATTGCCCTATATACTGCCCTTTTAGCTTCAAATGACAATGAATGGATTCTTGATAGTGGTGCCTCTAGGCACATGACTTGTACTCTGGTATCCTCTCAGATATAGTTAAATGTGAGGAAAATATATATCTAGGAGATAACTCCATCATTAGATCTGAAAGTTGTGGCAATGTTAAATTGTCAAATGGTGTAATTAGGAATGTCTTGTATGTTCCTCAACTAAAAAAGAATCTTTTTCTTTCTCTCAGCTAACTAAAGAAAATTGTAAAGTTGTTTTTTGTTGCAAGATAAGTGGTATGTAAAAAAGATAAGTTCAGTAATATTATTTTTTGGTATTCAAAAAATGGCTTGTATATTTTTGATGATTTTTGTGTCGAGTCTTTTTTTTTCTTCCTCTAGGAATGATATTCAACTTTGGCATGAAAGATTAGGTCATGTAAATTTCAAAAGTTTGTATGAAATGTCTAGACTTAATCTTGTTGTTGGTCTTCCTAAAGATAAAATATGATCATGAGACATGTGAAAGTTTTTTGCGTGGTAAGCACATGTTGAACCATTTCACAAACATCATGATCCCAATTCTTCTCAGTTATTAGAACTGATTCATAGTGATGTGAGAGGTCCACTTGAAGTTCCTTCTCTCAAGTGGTGCTTTGTATGTTTTTTCTTTATTGATGATTTCTCTAGAATGACTTGGTCTTATTTCATTAAGAAAAAGTTTGATGTCTTGTCTAAATTTCAAGAATTTAAAGCTTTAGTTGAAAATGCTTCTAATATGAAAAATTAAAATAATTAGAACTGATAATGGAGGTGAATATGTTAAAAAATTTTTGATGAGTTTTGTGTGTCATGTGGGATTCAAAGAGAGTTGACTACTCCCTATTCCCCACAACAAAATGGCATTGCAAGAAAGGAAAAATATGACTATTTTAGAAATGGCTAGGACTATGATTCATGCATCTAATGTGCCTAAGTTTTTATGGGAAGAAGATATGAATATTGTTGTCTATATTCTTAATAGAGTCCTACTAAAATCCTTCATCAAACTACTCTCATGAAGTATGGACAAAAAAAAAACTAGATATCTCTCACTTAAGAATATTTGGTAGTCCTGCCTCTATCTTCATTCCAAAAGTTAAAAGGAAGAAGCTTGATCCAACCTCTTATTCTTGTATTTTTGTTGGTTATGGTTGTCAAACTAAAGGTTTAAGAGTTCTATGATCTTTCAAGCATGACATTGTTGAAAACAAAATGTTCATGTCTTAGAAAAGACATTTTGTGATGCTTCTCATGAACCCTCCTCTCTCTCCGAGATAGAGCTTGATAATCCTTCTCCTAACATTATGGAAACAAAAGTTTCAAGAGGTTGATTATCCTGATCTAGATATGATGGAGATTGAGGGGGAGTCATCTCAAAATGTCTTGCATCACAAGGTTCCTAAATGGGCTCAAAGTATTGTTCAAGACTCTCAACTCTGTTAATCTTAGAAAGGTTACTCGTAGTCAACATTCTTATCATGCCTTGATGACCCTCTATGAGGTAGAACCACAATATTTTGAAGAATCCTATCAAGATGATAGATGGATTAGGATATGAAAGATGAATACAATGTTTTGATTAAAAATAACACTTGGGAACTAGTCCCTCCTCCTTCTAAGAGAAGCATTGTAGGATCTAGGTGGTTGTATAAGATCAAGTATAACTCTATAGGAGAAATAGATAAATTCAAGGCAAGGCTGGTAGCTCGTGGTTTCACTTAGAAACTTGGTCTTGACTATGTTGAGACTTTTTTCTCTGTAGCTAAAATGAGCACTATTAGAATTCTTCTTGCATTGGCTGCCCAATATGGTTGGGAGATTCACCAAATGGATGTTAAAAATTATTTTTAAATGGTGACTTAAAAGAAGAAATCTACATGTGTCAACCTAAAGGTTTTGAAGAACTTGGTAAGGAAATTTATGTATAAGCTGAAAAAAGTCTTTGTATGGTCTTAAACAAGCTCCTAGAGCTTGGTATGCTAAAATTAATAGTTTCTTTCAGGATCTTGGTTTCTCTAACTATTGTTTTGATAATGATTTATTTGTTAAGTTTGAAAATAATCATATTATCATTATTTTTTTTTATGTTGATGATATTTTGATTACTAGCAGTGATAAAAATTTAATTGTTAGAATCAAAGAAAGGCTAAAACAATGTTTTGATATGACTGATTTAGGTTTGCTAAATCATTTTCTAGGCATGGTTATATTTCAAGATCATAAGTCCATTATTGCATCTCAATCTCAGTATGTTGTGAATTTTCTTAGAATATTTAACATGATTGACTGTAAAGCTATTTTCCATTCCTATTGAAGTTGGTGTCAAATTAGATCCTAAACCTACTTGTGCTAAATTTGATCCTACTCTGTATAGACAACTAGTTGGTAGTCTAATTTATTTGACTATTACTAGACCTGATATCTCATATGTAGTAGGAGTTGTTTCAAGATTTATGCAGGATCCTTATGAGGATCATTGGAAAATGGAAAAAATAATTTTGAAATATATTAAAGGAACAATTAATTATGGTCTATTTTATTCTTCTTCTAATGATGCACAATTATTTGGCTATTGTGATTTTGACCATGTTGGTGATGTTGTAGATAGAAATTCTACTTCTGGATATGTTTTCAAGTTGGGTGTAGGTGCCATCACTTGGAGTAGTAAGAAGAAACCAAAATGTCTATATCTTCTACTAAAGTAGAGTATAGAAGTGTTATGGAAGCTATGCAAAGGAAGCTATGTGGCTAAAAAGACTGTTGGATGAACTGCACATGGGTATCAAAGGAGCACTACTCTTCTATGTGATAGCCAAAGTTGCATTTCTCTTGCTAAGAATCTAGTTCAACATCAAAGGAACAAAGCATATAGAGGTTCATATGCACTTTATTAGAGAAAAAGTATTGAATGGTGATATTGATCTCAAGTTTTGTTCAATGAAGATCAAGTTGTAGATATCTTCACAAAGTTGTTGTGTTCTGTTAAGTTATGCAAATTTTGTGCCTTGTTGGGCCTATCAGAGTTTTCATTTGAGGGGAGTGTGCATGACAATCCACCTCTTAACGGATTATTGTAAACTTCCAATACTTCCTCCATTTTGTAATAAGTAAATGTGTCACACTATGTGAAGTTACTTGTAAATCCCAATGAAGCATTAGTTATGGGTATGCCTTAGTTTATAAAAGGCTCCATAATATGATATAAGTCTTCATATATAAAGCACTGGTCTTAAGAATTTTTGTATGGGAAGATCTGTATGATTTCCCTTGTTTGCATGCTAGCCTGAATCATTGTTGTTGATTCATGGATCTGTAAATCCTTTTGTAGAAAAAGGTAAATTGGCATGTCTTGTTTTTTTTTTCTTCCCACTTAACATTAAGGGGGAGTGTTGGGGTGATAATGTCAAGTGGGATATCTACCACTGTGGTACACCCCATATTATTTTAAAAATTTTCCATCAAAATTTATTATGATGGTCTTCCACATTTAAGAGTGAAGCGGCTCGACTGATTCACCCACCCATATTGATTTGGGTGATCCCTCTCGGATTGGCTATTAGCAATGATTACATTTGTATAGATTAATATCAAGACAAATATTAGATTGAAAGATCATTCTTCATGATCATAGAACGAGATTGTATTGCATAGCATTGAACGAATTGTGAAAATAGCTCTGCAATATACTGTAAGACCAAGGAGTGAAGTGGAAGTGTTGGGTTAAAGTCTTTGAATTATTAATATAGACAATGCTTTATTATAGTGGGGTTTTTTCCTTTGGGTTTCCCCACTTAAATCTGTGTTCTATGTCTTTTTCTTTATCTTTATTTTTTTCTTTCATCTCTTGTTATTACATTTTGTAATCTGCACAACATAATCTATAATCTTCAACATTTATTATGGATTTATAAGATAATTAAGTTCATAAAATTGCTTAAATTCTTGGGAATCTATGACATTGATCGAGTGATTATGTCAAGTGCTAAAAAGGCCTAATTGAGAAGATGTATTTTGAAAATTGGGGATGTTCCTCTTGGTGTGTGTCTTCAAGGCTTGTAAAATTGCTTATATGATCAAATGGGTATCCATATTAGGCTATATATCTTCATAAAGGTATGTGCATCAAAATTTTGATGTGATTCTCATTGTTTCAAGGACCTTTGGTAGCTTATGTATGCAAATTTTTGATGAGAAGAAGGTATAGTAAGATTTTTAATGATTCTCAAAAGAGTGTGAAGTTTATTAATAGACTCATGAAGATGAAAAAGGACAAGATATGGTATTTTTAGATCTTATGTAATCTTGTAAGCTTCAATATAATGGTTAATCTAGGATAGGCTGTGTGTTTCCGGTTGGTGTACCCCAAGTCTTCCAAATGGATGTGAAATGAGTGAAATGAACTTAAAATGGTGTTCGAATCTAAGATGGTTGATCCCATGATCCATATCATTCAAACATGGAATATATCTATGAAATTTTGTATGAGTACTCCATAATTGTGTTGATGGAGATATAATAAAAGCTATAGGTATGACGGAAAACTTTGTCTTATTATTGATCAAGTTAAAATATTATTACACAAGGGAATGGAATGGTGAAGTTGTTATTAGGTTCTTGAGTTGAGAAAATTGTCTAGGATACATCTATATGACTATTTCCTATCAAATGTTGACCAAGAAAGGAAAGGATCAAGTCACAAGTGCACTCGGAGGTCGAATTGTGCATCTAGAGGTATGAGTTTAAACAACTTGCATTTATGATTTATTTTAATCTCAAAGAGGGTGAGTATGCATTTTTGTTAAGGTATAAGATATTGAATCATACTAAGAGGATCACATGTATGTCTAAGATTAGTTTTTTTCTATTATTTTGGTCATAAAAATGTCAAAATACGGTGCAACATACATATGTGAGGGTATAATATAATGCTTTTCTCATGATAGTTGTGTGAGGTGACTCTCTTTTTGATTGAGTAAGATACTCAAAGAATTATTCTTGTGTTGGATATAAGAATAATCCATTAAGGCATGTAGGTGGTTTGTTCATGAAGAAGGTTTCTTGATATAGTGTGCACAATACCATAGTGTTTGAAAAGATGCTTCTATAGGTGTATATGCTTCTTAGGTGTGAAATTTGTCTTCATAACATGGGGACCCCATGGTTCTCTCCTTGAAGGTCATCTTAGTGCATTCATGCACTAGAATTGTATGCCTCTTGTTAAAGTTGAAGGTTAAGTTGATGTTATGTTTGTTGCCTAGTATACAAATACTTGAAAAGATGTTGTCACATGTGGATAAGGTGTATATGTACCTACTAAAGTTAGGGGATAATGAATGTAAGTATCTTGAATATGGCTTGATGTTTCCAAGGAAAAAAATGTGTGATATTGGTTTTGATTATTTGGTTAGTTGACTTTGGTCATTAATTGCATATATTATGATTTGTTAAGAACTAAGAATATTGTTTAGGATTGGGTATAAGTGTCTAAAGTTCTTCCAATCCATATGAACAAGGTAATAAACTTAATTATGAGCTTTACTACTTGTGATAGTGGTATTAAGTCTAGGGGGAGTGATAGAATGTTGTGCCAAAGGATGTATTTATTCTTGTGTCTGTCAAAGTTTTTCCTAATGCTACTAAAGAGTTACTTCAAGGATCTTAGTCCTTGTGTGAGGTGGAGAGAAATAAATTGTATTGAAAAGATGGATTTATGCCTAGATAAGGTGCAAACTCAAGAATGAAGGTATTGTGGATTTTTATTCTCACACATGACATTTTTGGCATGTTCATGGAGAATTTGCTTTAGTTCAAGTCCGATATTATATTTCATGAAGGCTAAAACAAGGTTGAGGTGAGAAATTTCAATTTTTACATGTCTAGAAGGTGGATGATGATGTATCAGCTCAATTCAAGGTAAAGATGAGGATTTTTTTCTTCATAATTATTAGCATGTTCAAATGGTGTAAATTATTTTCCCAAGGGGAATGTAACATCCTCATTTATGACTTCAGAAATAGGGGAATTTTTTTTTTAAAACATAATGTTCACTATTCTAAATTCACATAATTTAGAATAAACATTCCTTTGCTAATCCATCACATAACAATAAACCATATGTAGTTGTAATGACTTGTCATGTAATACCGATCTCTCATTTCATGACTCGGTGTTAAACTGATCTCTCATGTTTGATTATGTTCTTGTGTATACTAAGTATACTTTGGTTCCTTTACCCCTTTACGGGTCAATCAAGTGTTAATGTCTAAGATGCCTATCTGAGTATCTGTTATTGATACTCATCTGAAATCATACAACCTTAGACTAGGTGACATAAGACAACGTAACTAACAGTTTGTGATACTTTGGCCAAAGTTTAAGGACATGTATGCCATGCCTTTATTCCTAGATGACATACTCATCGAAAGGAATATGTCCTTCACCCCACTCAAAACTATCATCTAGATTAGACTTCCTTGACTTTTGTCAACCAATTCCGGGTCTATGTTTCACACTAAATAGGGACAACTCACATAAACTAGTGTAGATAGTCTACTTATGGTGACTAAGGATAAGTAGACATACTTGAATCGAATTACGTCGATTCAGGTGTGTTTATTCACCCTAGGTCAACATAAGTTGACGTTGACGATGCTAGGCTATATGCCTATCATAGTTTAGAGTAAAGCAATGACTTGAAATTCCACTTTATGACAACTACATTTAGAAGAGCTAAGTGAAATATCGTGTCATAGTGGCTGCTCCATAGTATCCACCTAATGACCAGATTCATTAAGTGGGTGCGTGCGATAGAAATACTATGTTCATGACATGATCCACTTAGTTATAATAAATGAATCTTTCATACTTATAAGTTCATTCATTAATTGATTCACAACTTGCTAATTGGTTTAATTTAACGTTAGGCATCATACCTAGGGATTGAATAAATTCGATACGATTAATCCTTTAAGAAAGGATTGTAAGACACCTTATCATAAATTGAAGGTATGTAGATTTAATCGCAATCATCCCAATGAATTTAATATTCATTTTTCCATAAGTCTATTAAGCCTTAAGAATCAATCTGATTCAAATAAATAAAGTACAACATTTTATTCTCATTTATTTAGGTCCATCAATATGTATAAATCAGATTTGTATAATTGTTAAGATAGATTTAATGACTTCTTTATCACTTATTCCCATCTTATCATAACCTTGTTATCTTTCCAATTTACCATGTATTGGTTCCCATTTAGATAAGATCTTATATCCAATCACTTTATAGATGTAATTATCAACATAGGCTAAGATTCATTCATTATGTACTTTTCAACATAATAAGCCGAGATACCTTTTCTTCTATTTATGGGTTAATATCTTATTCACAAGTTCATAATGACACAATAGGGTATAACCCCAATAAGAATGCAATATCATTCTTTATTACATAATATTTCATTACTTGTAAAAAATGAATAAGGTTTAACATATTAGAATTACTAATTCAAATTAGTTTACCATTATCTTAAAAGATTAATGGACTTTGATAAATAGTTCCCTAACTAAACAATAATTTAATCCATAAGATATCTCATAAGTCATGTTTATATTGACTTAGGATTATCTAATCAATCAACATGGATCATAACAAAAGAGAAACCATCTTTCAAAACCCCAATCATACTATAAGTCGCTAAAATAATGCAAAATTCAATTTAAACCATAAACAATAAATATTTTCAGTCAACAATAACATCATTTCTCAACAATTACATAGAGTACTATGGCACTAGGCCTTCATGGTTCTTCAACAGAATCATTTAAAAAAATTTAATACATTCAAGTTTTTGAATTAAATGAACTTCATCAATAAAATAAATGCAACTTCCTATAAGTCTTTCTTCTTTCACTTTTCATGAAATCCATCTGCAAAATTGTTAGCATGTGTCAATTCATGAGAATTGAGCATGATAAGTACTAAAACATTAGAATAATATACTTTATCTAACAATTTCATGAAAGGAACACTATTATTTAATGAAATTGTTCTAAGTACCAAAATACGAACAACTCTTAAAGCATGCCAAAATGCCACAATGTCCAATAAAGAAAGGAAGTCAATTTAAGTCACATCTATGAATAAATTACACACACACACACATACACATATATACATGTATATATACATATACATACATATATATATATATATATATATATATATATATATATACATATATATATATATATACATATACATATATACATGCATATATATATATACATATATATGTATGCATATATATATATACATATATACATGTATGCATATATATATATATATATATACATGTATGCATATATATATATATATATATATATATACATATATATATATATATATATATATATATATATATACATGTATGCATGTATATATATATATATATATATATATATATATATATATACATACATGTATGCATGTATATATATACATATATATATATATATATATATATATATATATATATACATACATGTATGCATGTATATATATACATATATATATATATATATATATATATACATGTATGTATATATATATATATATATATATATATATATATATATATACATGCATACATGTATGCATATATATATATATATATATATATATATATGTATATATATATACATACATGTATGCATGTATATATATATATATATATATATATATATACATACATGTATATGCATGTATATATATATATATGTATGTATATATATATACATACATATATATATATATATACATACATATATATATACATGCATATATATATATATATATATATATGTATATATATACATGCATACATGTATGCATATATATATATATATATATATATATATATATATATATATATATATATATGTATATATATACATGCATACATGTATGTATATATATATATATATATATATATATATATATATATATATATATACATGTATGTATGCATGTATATATATACATATATATATATATATATATATATATATATATATATATATATATATATATACATGTATACATATATATATATATACATGTATACATGTATACATATATATATATACATGTATACATGTATGTATATATATATATACATACATGTATACATGTATATATATATATATATATATATATATATATATACATGTATACATATATATATATATATATATATACATATATACACACATACATATATACATATATATATATATATACATATATACACACATACATATATACATATATATATATATATATATGTGTGTGTGTGTGTGTGTGTGTGTGTGTGTGTATATACATGTATATATGTGTGTGTGTGTGTATGTATAAAGCCTCATTATAAAATTAAAATAAGTCCCTTTTGACTCTCAAAATACTCTTGTAGATTATATGTTTGAAATCTAACACCTTGTCCATATTTTACTATTTACTTACCTAAGTAAAATACTTCAAACATACCTCGGCACTCAATTGTTATGCAAGTCAATGAGCGAGTAAGTCATTACACAACAGTTCTAAATTTCAATAGTTAATCTTATGATATCATTTATAATAACAATCAAATAAAACAAGAAGAATAACATATATCCAGATATCTATGCAACAATCCAATATAACATGTTATAATAATCAAGATATTTTCTTTTCCCTTCCCAAGTAAGTTCTCATCGCAAAGACTGATAAAGGATACTATTATCAATTCAAGGTGGTTCAATATGAACCGTATACAACACAATGGAGATCAACTAAAAGGATTAAAATGATTGCCAACTATATGACAAACAAAATGAAATCAAACCAAGGCCGAAAGGAAGACTGATACACCATATCATAACAATGAGCTTCATCTAAATTATTCTTCAATAATTTATTGACCAAGTCAACCATAAATATTTCAACTGGACCATGCATAGAAAGGATAATAATTACAGTTGATACTTACGATCAACTATTAAAATCAACTCCTACAAGATTAAGTTAAGCGATTAAAGTCCATTAATAACAGGATATAAAACACGATCTCTAATGGTTAAAGATCATGAACATTAACTTACAGGGTTTAAAAATCCCCAAGAACATTCACGAGAAGGTCCTAAGATGATCGGTTCAATGTATTCTAAAAAATATACTAAGTCCAATCACCGATTGGTAAATAGAAAAGAAAATACCGAGAGAAAGGGCATCAATTCGATACATGAAGGTTCAATCACAAAAATGAATAAATCCTCAGGGATCAATTTGATGACCCATGTCCTAATATTATACAAGTGGTAACAAAACAAATGAACTCAAAAGAATGACTCGAGAATAATTACAACCGGATGTCATCCTCAAAAATTTACAAAGCTGGGACAATAGTTAGTCCCATGGATGAAAAATGAATGCCCAGATACGATATTGATCCAGAGATCAAATCGATTAAGAGATTCAAGACATAGAATCCCATCCAAGTGAGCACATCGAAAACCCAAGTTTGAATGAATCCCAAATGAAAAGATGCACAAATTCGAGAGAAGTATTAAGGAAGAGTGGAATCTAAGCTTTACCCACTTAGATCAGAAATATGCTAACCCAGAAAGGGTAGTTTTAAAACAAGAAACACTTAATCAAAACCGTAAAAGGGATCTGGATATCAGCATACGAGTAAACCGATTACTTCTTATTAAATAAAATATTGAATTAATCAAAACTATTAACACCCAGAATGGGTTAAAACCAATTTTCGAGTCCTAATATGTTAAGAACCAAGATTCACAAAATAGGGTCGATAAAACCGAATCCATAACCCATGTTTGAGTTTACCTAAAGAAATCTAAACCTTTTGTTTAATGCCAAAACTTAACAAGAGAGATAGTGCACCAAAAGGTTATTTCTTGTGAGTTTCGACCAAGAATCCTGAACTTTCACTTATTACCAAAAAGGATTACATACATCTGACCATTGATAAACAACCACTAACAAAGTTAATCGCAATATTTTTACAAAAATAATTCACAGATCCATATCTTGCAAATAGTGTCATTTTCAACCAACTTAAACCATGTATTTAAAGTATAATAGTCCTAATTACGAAAGCAGAGTTGTTTTCATCAATCTAAAACTAGATATTTCCAAGTATAACACATTGAAAACAAGGAAAAGTGGAAACAACACAATAACTCACAAAACCCAGCTCTCATAATGCAATTTCAAAGAAGAGCAAAGTTATTTTTATGAAGTAATTAGAGAGAGTAGATTATCATAATGAGTTAGAGCCTATCATGCCTAGTAGAGCTCTTGCAAAACTTTTCCAAGCTCCTAGAGTTTCCTTTCAAACTTTCACAATAGATTCCACAAAAACTTTGCAACCAAATCCATAGAAAACCCATGATCTTATTTCCCATCTTCCTTTATAGACTCAACAATAAATTTATTCCTCTAAATTCACCATGCAATGGAAAAATTGTAAATGCAACAAAATCAAACTACCAGTTTGAAAAATAGGAGATCAACATGTAGAGCCATTGAGCTCGAAAAATCAAAATGAACGATAAAACCAACTCTCTTCCCTTTCCACCATTCCATCTCGGGAATTTCCCAAGGCAATTTTCCACTTATTTCAAGATTAATTAATGCCAAGATGGTTTATCAGTCACCCCATTAAATCTACCAACCGCAAGTTATCTCAAGTAACAACTAAATGTTAAAGACATGCAAAAACCATGACTTAGTTACTTGGAGCTTAGTGCCCACCAAGTTTAGCTTGGTTTCCTCCAAAGGTGGTGGTAAGGTCACAATTAAATGCCATTAATTCTTGGTACAACATGGGCTAGTTCCCAACTGACCAAACTTAAACCCTTAGGGTTTTAGTTACCATGGTCAAGTCTTAGGTTAGGTCTAGGTCCCCATATAGGTTTAGACCCCTTCAAAATATAACAACCATAACTTAGGTTAGGGTTTTGTTTAATCATAAATACTTATAGCATATCAAGGTCCCTTTTAAATATGCATTAATCACCTTTGAATAGGTTTCAATAATCCTTTAGAACCATTAAACAAGAGCATCATTATAAGTAATTCATTTAATCAAAATACAATTAATATTCAAGTATGAATGTTTTCACAAGATGTTACAAAACAACCTCAGCAATCTTATATGCATTTACGACAGAACAAGATGGTATGTCAGAAATGTAATGAATTCAAATTTACTTTACAACAATGATCGTAATAATATATCGATCAAAGACATGCCTTGGATCACTGAAATTGATCCAAGGTATGACCATTCCTTTCGTAGTAATGAAATAGACTAAGGAGAAGGTCTAATATCGTAACTTAGGTAACTTACCTGCATAGTCCCATAAGACGCATTTACTTCCTATCACCTGGATTCACAAAATGTACTTCAAAAATCAACATAGTGAGTACATGAAAACAATTCAACATCAATACAATATTGCCAAGTATGATTACATCAGATTTAGAAGATAAATCATATCATCTACAACAAACATGATCAATCAGTTCAGAATAATATACCATCTCAGAACATGAATCACATATCAATGTTTGAAAATTGGATTACAAAATCAAGTAAAGATATCAATCATGGTAGATGCATTACAGGGAACATGATGTTTTTAGGTTTGCAAAGTTTCCAAAATCAGTTTTGAGAAGAATACAATGTTTGTAAGCTTGTTTGAGATCTTTGGTTTATGTTTATAACCAAAATATGATCCTATGAAGATAATAAATATGGATAACATGTAGGTATAGGTATTCCTTTGTCATTAATGTAAAAAGAGGGAGAATTTTAGGTGGCTTTTCATCAATAAAAAAGGGGAGATTGTTAGCATGTTGTTGCATAGTTGTTGTCATTGATAAAAAAACCTCATTAATGAAAAAGTGGATGATGGAGTAGGGTCAGATGATGCTCAGAGTGATGATGACATGGAGATTCATGTATGTTATTATTTTCACATGGTGATTCAAAGTGAGGATGGTTTTTTTATAAGCCCATTCAGGTGACCTAGTTAGCCTAGGTGATGTTGTATGGTGGTATGAGCTTCTTGGTTTCTTGAGAAGTATGTTAGCATGATGGAGAGAATGTTTGGAGAGTTATTGGGCACTCGTATAAGCTTCATGGTGTAGATACAGGTTAGTGACCATGTTGTAGGTGCTCATTTGGAGCAGGTATGGTTTTAGATAGCATGAGGGTGAGTTATGGAGCTATATGAGCTCATGGATGCATGTAGGTAGGTGTATTATGATGTATCAGGTATGTTAGGACCTTTTGGAGTGTTTTTGAGGTGTTATGAGGTTATTTTAGTTGACCCTAGCTTCTACAGTGCAAAACCCTAAGGGGTAGCTATGAAAATATCAGTGGATGGAAATATTGAGAGGTAATTATGCCATTATTATCATTAGAGATGTAGTATGGTGTTTCCTTATCTTTGTGGGAAACATTTCAGGTTGCCATGATGAGAATTTTGTAAGATATGCAGTTTTGGTGAAACAAGGTCAAGAATAATGCCATTTCCAACTTGAATTGGAACTTCTGATGCTCACCCTAAATTGTGTGCTTTGTATGGGACCTTTTAGATTTTAGGGATGTTTCTAAATTGATTCTATAATTTTTCAAAAAATAATTAGGTCATTTCATCGTCAAGTTTTTATGAACAAATGTTAAGAAGGTAAACAACTTGTTATGAGTTTGAAACCCTAGCTTGAAAGTGGTTTGAGATATTTTCTTCCTAAGTGGAAATAATTTATTCTAGTGCATGGATGATTATTTTAAAATTTATATTACTCCTTCATATTTCTAGAAAGGTATGGTAGAGGTTATGGTGATGAGTGGACCCCACTCAAACATGCCAGTTTCTAAGGAAGATCAATTTGGGACAAGGTCGTCTAAAGGAGCTACAAACTAAATTTACATTGTTTGAGTATGTGATTTTTCTTTATTTCCAAAGAGGTTTCAGGTCATGGTAAGGTAAAAAATGGCAAAGTGTGCCCTATTTAGGTTGATTGGTCAAAGGGTAGTTTTGGGGCAGTTAAAAGTAGTTTTAATAAAATGGACCTTACGGGGGCTAAAGGTAAAGTTAGGAGGTGATTAAAGTTTTTTTGGAAAGATAATTAAAATATATTTCTATTGATATAATTTTTTTCTCATGATGATGATATTTAATATGGTTTCTAAGTCAATTTGTGGACAAGATGATTTATGTCTTTCCAGGACAAAGCGCTTTTGTTGAAAGGTTGAGTTGGTTGGATTATGATATGGATTGGGTGATGATTGCTATCACTTGTAATGTGAAGAGGAATGAAGTTTTCATCCAATGAATCCATTTTTAGGTATTGAAAGTTTCAGGAAGTGTGTTAACCCACTTTGCTGTTTGGAAACTCTTTTGTTTAGGTGACTTGATTTGGTAAAGGTAAAAGTTGATGTAGTTTTAACCAGTGGATGTTTCATGTGCTCTAATTTTTAAAAAAATTTAAATGTTATTTAATTTCCATAAAGTGGTCACATGCCATATTTGAGGTGTTATTTGATGATATTGAAGCCAAAAGGTGAAGACATGGTGTTGGAAACAAGTGTTTTGTGAAGGTAATCAGGCATTGGGCCCATTAAATGAAATAATATGATTGGTTCATGATAATTGATACAATGTATGATGTTTATATTTTATTTTAATTTTTTTTTTTGTGATTTTTAGTGCATGAATAAAAATATTTTTGATGGTAAGAGATTTTGGCATTCTAATGCATGGGTTTTAAGGATTTTGGTGCAATGGAAGAAGGATTTTAGCTAGTCCGACCTATATGAGTAACTTGTAGCTGTTATATGAAAATTATATGGGATGTTTTTATGATGTATTGGTCATGTAAAAGGATGGAAAATGTTTTGGTTTGAATTTTAATTAAGGAGCTTATAAAAGCATAGTTTTGGGTGCTTTGTGAGCTAGTGGTGTGTGTGCAAGAAGTGTGACCTAGGTGTGAGAGTTTTGCAGGTGTATGAGAATTAATTGAGATCAGATCAAGTGTGTGAAAGTTTGAATATTGATGGAAATCACGTATGTAATGGTTTGAAGCTTTGAGATGTGAATAAAGTGCTAGTTTGTGCAAGTTTGAAGACCTAGGGTTTGAGCAAGGGTTTGAAGGTGTTTGGAGCTGAATCTTGTGATCACCATCAGTTGATTTGTTGCATAATATCATCAGTGATATTCTCATCAAAATATTGTGTGATGAGTCATATTCATGCAAGTCTCTTGTTGTGTGCAATATCAACAAGGGTTTATGGGTTGGTGTTCCTTGTGGGGTTGGTGCCTCACTAAAGAAATCTATTGGGATGTGTAATATTCAATTGATTTTTTTGTGTGTAATATCAAAAAAGTTTTAGTGGGTTTTCTTTCCCTTGAGGGTTTCAGTTACATCTTTTTTATGTTTTTTCTCTTGCTCATGGTTAATTGTATGAATTTTATATGTTATTGTACACACATTAATGGATGACTAATTGATTAATGGTCTATGTGAGTGATTTGAAATTTAAATTGAATTTTAAGGACTGATTCACCCCCTTAGTCCATTACGATTCCAAAAAAATTGGTTTCATGAAGTTTTGGTTAGCATGGAAATTGAGAAAAAAGAGGTTTGATAAATGTCTTTATGAGGAAATGTTAGAAATTTCAAGTTGTAAAATAATAACCTACTTGTATGTGACATTTCTTGGGTCATTTTATGTGATCCTTGGGCTTAATTATCTATGAAAGCATTGATTGAAAGTTGATTATTTGGTAATGTCAATTGAATATCCTATGAGTGAATAGATCCATCGTATAGGAAATGTATCAATTGTTTAGCTTAAGAAGGCACACCAAAATAGGGGCATCATGTTCGCCATGCACATTAATGAAATGGGTGATGAAAAAGAACCATCATGAGGACTACTCTTGTATAGGATTTTAAAGATATTTTTAAAAAATACTTTTCTGCACTACCACTAAATTGAGAATTTGATGTCTTAATTGAAATCTGCTAGTGGAAAAACATTAATACAAAGATCCTTATTGAATGAGGATTATTAAACTATTAGAGTTAAAGGCTCAAGTGCGGGAATTGTTTTCTTAAGGATTAATTTGTTCCACTATATCCTCGGGAGGATAAGTGGTATTTTTCAAGGAGGATAGTACACTTTGTTTATGTATTGATTGTCTTATGTTGACTAAAACAATAATGAATAATAGATATCTATTACCTCTTATTAACATTTTTTTATCAAATGTGCGGTGAAACAATATTTTCAAATCTTGATTTGAGTTATATGTATCATTAATAGAAAATTCATGAGAAATATATGATGAAAACAACATTAAGAACACATTATGGGAATTATGAGTTCACGATGGTCCTATTTGAATTCACTAATGAATTGAAAACATTCACAAAATTGATGAACAATTCCCTCAAGGACTTTTTCAACTATTTTGTTTTGTTTTTCCTCAATCAAATTTTGATTTATTCTAGAATGGATGAAGAACATTTTTATCACTCAAGACTAGTGATGTATTGGTTAAGAAAATTCCAACTCTTTAGCGAATTTTCAAAGCGACCTTTAAAGGAGTTTGTATTATCCTAGCCATATCATCATAGAAGATGGCATTTTTATAGACCTGACCAAGATCCTATCAATCATGATTCACATACACCTCAAAATCTCTACAAATTCCACATATTTATGGGTTTAACATGATATTATAGAAAAAATGTTGAGGTTTTTCTACGATAGTAAATCTTATTATCTCCTTGCAAAATAAATTTAAGAAATTTGAATGACTAGCAAAGTGTGAGAAATCCTTTCATCTCTTTTCAGAAATGTTATCTTCCACCATAATTCTCAAGGTACCATATCCAAAGGGAAATTTAAAAATGATTACGATGTTACATGAAAGGTTTTATATGGAGTAATTATACATGATGGGCGGGTAGTGGTCTATAAGTAACATAAACTCAAGAATTATCTGTTGAATTACACACCTTGGGATATAAAAATTGTATTAATCATTCATGCACTATAAATTTGTAGGAATTTCCTTATTGGAAAGCTATTTGATCACCAGATTGACCATTTGGGGCTTAAATATATCTTTTCTCAACCCAAAATAAAATCATGAATGGTGTCGATTAACATTGTATGACTATGACATTACATTGAGTAAATTAAGGGCATGGAAAATAAAGTTTTAAATAGTCAAAAAAGGCACATAACTACCATGTCAATGATAAAAGCAACATCAAAAAACATACTTTGGGTTAGCCAATGACATATGATCATTATCAAATAATCAAGGATGATCTTCAAGTTGTGCAAGATCATTAATATTGATACATACCATTTTTAGGCGAGATCAACCTCTTAGATTCAAGAACAAAATTTTCATAGCCAACTTGGTTGGTGGAGGATTGTGTTGCTTGAAGAGGTACACTACATTCCTTAAATCACCATAGGGCCAATTTATCGACACATTTTAGGCAACTATACTTTTGACCATGTAAAAAAATGATGCTTGATTTTTTTGGAAAAGTGTTTAGAGTGTTAATGAGTCAAATTTGAACATGTACACCTAGTAAGACTATTATATCCTCGTGATATTATCGAGTGAATTGTAAAGAGATCAACATGGATTTTTCCAAGATATAAATGTATACAATTAAGCATGACATCATTTTGGTTGTGATTGATAAGTTTATTAGGGTTCCTCATTTCATCCTAGGAAACCTTAAGGATGATTCAATAAATTTGGCAAGGTGGTTTGTGCGGGAGATCTTTAGACTCTATGGGGTTCCTCAAAATATATATTTTGAATGTGAGACTCATATGAAGTCAAGGTTTTGGAAAAACATGAGCATAGCATTAGAAACGAAGTTGAACTTTATTGCACATATCACCCTAAAATATATGGTCACATAGAAAGGGTAATTTATATTCATAAGATATGCTTCTAATGTATTGTATAGATAAAATATACAGTGAAAGAGTATTCTAGCGAGTGTTCTCATACGAAAAAAACATCATTTAGCTCTCAACATTTCCACTTTTGAAGCACTCTATAGCAAAAATGTTGTACTCATATCAACTAGATAATATAAAGAACACAATAGTCACTAGACATGATATGATGAAGAATATGAAAGAATAGGTAAAGTTAATCAATGAGATAAGTTTCCAATAGGTAGATGAACTATGGAGATGATGATGTAGAGCAGATAGGTAGTTTGTGAAGGCTACCGAGATTTCTTCTAGATATGTGGGACCCTTTGACATGTTATAAGTTATTAACCTAGCCACTTATAAAATTACTTTACCCTATGTTCTTGTTTGTCTTTATAATGTTTTTCACGTGTCTTTCTTGAAGCCTTATCATGTTGATTTTACCCATATACCTTATTGAAAATTTGTGCAATTTTTGGTAGAGCCCTTGAGGGGTTTAAGAAATTTAACCTTTTCTTGCCAATACGGAAGTCTCCCGGTGTAGGGTCTAGTGAGATCGATACATTAAGAAAAGTTCATCTTGGGTAGGTGGGAGGGAGGGTGGTGAGTGCTCGAATAGTTTCATAGGGGTTTCCTCATTTATTTATTTTGTTATTTTCTTATATTACCGTGTATGCATTACAATGAATTCATTTTTAGAGGGAAGTATGTCACGAACCACTTTTCTATACTTGGAACAATGTTAAATAAATGAGAATAGATGATGCATTTTTAATGTATTCATATTACATTAAGTATTTTAATTTACTAATGCAACTGTATGAGATTAATTTTTATTTAATGATGTAAGATATTAACATATTTATTTTGTTATAGTCATGACTACCTATATGTTTTGGTCTTTGGTGACTCTAGGACATCTCCCTTACCGGGAGGGAGAGTATTGTTGGGGAGAGAGTAGAGGATCTGGTACAAGTGGCACGGGAGAGAGGAAACATTTACACACCACTTAGAACTTAGAAATTTATGTTTATTAGATGAGCAATGTTCATAACTATTACAACTCTAAGTTGGAATTTAATGGCGTCTTTACTTTTTTGAATGTGCATATGTCACATTATGATCGTTATTATTGCATTCATTATTTATCTTGCATATTTCGTATTGTTATAATTTGATAACGATTACTTGATGTCATATTGGTTTATTGGTCATCAATGTATGCGATTTCTTAATTATCTTACTATTATGAAACCCTTAGTGTATTTTTACGTTACTATGACTTATCTTATAAAGCATGTTTACCTTGGCATGATTTAGATAGGACTTCAAGTGGTAAAGGATCCTTGATGTGTTATATAGAAACCATGCCTAAGTTCGAGATATTTGTAGAACATGATTTTTATGTATATTGTTGATTTAGATTTGCCAAAGTTTCAAAATCCACTCCTACCCACATTGGGATTTTTCGCATGTTTTGTTATGCCCTTGATCTATTGTCATATATTAGGATATATATGGCCAAATTATTTCTAACATAATTTATTAATATCTCATATCTATTTTATTTGTGCTTTCATATGATTAGTAGGACAAACTAGGTGGATTACATACATAATATGGTATCTATATATGAGTAACTCATAGATGAGTGTCATAGTGAGCACTTGATTCTTGTATGGTTTGGAGGTTTCCCCCTCTAAGTGGATAAGACATTCTAATTGCATATTTTTATCTTTTATCTCTATTTTGGTGTTCTATTGTTGTTGATATTCATATTTATATAAGTAATTTCCTTCCAAATGGTATTAGAGCCTTGACTTGGGCCATATTAATTCAAAACCCTAATTTTAAGGATTGATAATATCTCACTAATGGTTATGATTTTTTGGCCATTTATTTACACAAGTTTTGAAATCATTCAAGGTTCCCTACAAATTTTAGACTTTTTACTATTTTTATAAAAGTTATCACCATTTTAGGGTTTTTAATAAAACTATTCCATATGCCATAATTTGTGGGTTTTTTCAAGAAGTTATTTACATTTTAAAAATATTTTCAAAATTTAGCATGGGTTTGTTCCTGTGTTTTTTCTATTTAACCAAAATATAAAAATACCCAAACCCTAAATCCCTAACTTAAACCTTAAATCCAAATAAAAAACCATGTCATGTCAAAAAATAGAGGAAAAGGAAAGGGTAACACCACTCTAGGGAAGAATACTCAAGATATGGAAATGGAAGGAGGACTTACAGAGTCTTCAAACCTAGGGTTTTCCTCAAAAAATCATAGAATCCATCATCTTGAGTAAAATATGCACAAATTACAATCGGTAACAAAAGCAGTCTAGATGAGGTCGGTGAAAAATTGATTACAATAAAACCAAAGCTCATGACATCCATTTCTAATCTCTGACCACAACCACAACTTTGTTGACACCCAACCATGTTATTTAAGGCCTCATATTAACCATAATTTCAATTCAATATAGCCACATCAATCATCATGTTCTAATTTAGGGGTAGAAACATGATACCAAAAGTGGAGGTGAGAAAAATTAAAGGTAAGGACCCAGTCATATAGATTAACCAAATGGCTATTTTTCGAGGTTCATCAAGTTCCAACTAGATAGAAGGTGGTACTTGCATCATTGTATATAGAGCCAAAATAGTTCATTTCATATATATGGATGTGCAAGTAGAATAAAAATAAGGGTATCCATGTTACCTAGTCAATGTTCACAAATGAGCTCGATTGCACTACAATAATAGTATTATGTAGAGAAATATTTTAGTTAGATAAAAAAGTTGTGTCAAAAATGGATAGTCAAGGATTATATCTAATAATTCCAAACTTTTTCCTTATGTGTGGATGGCATCTCGGAGGATCATATAAATGATATGTTCTTAGGTGGTATTAAATATAACATCAAGGTTATGTTTTCCTTCTTAATCTAGAGTTGATATCATAATATATGATAGTTTTTCATCGAGTAGAGGATAAAGATATAGTCGATAGAGAAATATCATTAGTCATGAGGAGTGTGTGATTCTAACACAATTAAATTACCCAACCTACCTTATTAGCTCCTCAAAAAATTGAAGAGAAGCACAAAAATTTCTATGTTAAAGTGAGAAAAAGGTCTCTGTTATAGTTGTGATAACAAATGGGGTAAGGGACATAAATGTGTTGAGAAGAAATTATTCTACATTAAAGGGTCCAATAAAAAAGAAGAGGAGAATGAAGTAAGCTGGTGAAGAGGAAGAGGTGTTGGATATCGAGGTTGAAGAATATAAACCATCTCTTACCATGTAATTTGAGCATCATCACCCCACAAACCCTCAAGGTTGTCGGGTTCGTTAAGAAATAGAGGATGAATATATTAATTGACTCTGTAAGTACTCATAAATTCATCAATCATAAGTTGGCCTTGCACTTAAATTAATTTATTTATCTAGCCCTAGAGTTTTAGGTCATGGTTGTAGATGGAGGTAAAGTTAATTGTTCAAGAAAGTTCCATAAGATTAAGCTATCCATGGGAGATTACCTTCTAGACAAGCCCATGTACACCATTTGATGGGTGGCACAAAAATTATATTAGGGGTCGATGGATTACTACCTTGGGAATTGTTAAGATGAAATTACATGATTTGGTCATGGATTTCCATCTTGAAGGAGAAATTTTGAGTTGCACGAGATGAAGGAAAAATCTCCATAGTTGGTAAGTTCTCATCAAATGTAGAAGATGCTTAAGAAGGGTGTATATGGGTATGTGGCATAAGTATTTTTAATAGAAGCTCAACCATAAAAATTCCTATATCATCATATTTATAAGAAATTATCAATGAGAACTCATTTATTTTTAGGGATATGAAAAAATGGTTGCCTCCCAAAGGTTATCATGCCCGTGCCATTCAAACAAGATTGCGAGAAAGCAAACACCCCAATGTAGTCACAAAATCATGCACTTTAGACATTATTTATCTCGGCCTCATACTACTATT
Organism: Taxus wallichiana var. yunnanensis; assembly: GCA_018340775.1. Lineage (NCBI taxonomy): Eukaryota > Viridiplantae > Streptophyta > Pinopsida > Cupressales > Taxaceae > Taxus > Taxus wallichiana. The sequence goes on along the minus strand of CM031240.1, from coordinate 817,769,577 downwards.
TAGAAGATTCTTGAGTGAAGAAAGTACTAATTAACCCCGTCTTTTAGCCATCTTGTTTTATTTTATTTCGTCATTACCAACCATTTTCATCCACATGCCTAGTATGTTTGAGATATTTCCGTTATTTTAGCCTCGACTAGGGTGCCCAGCTAGTAATGGGGCGCTGTGGGCACCCTGGTCCGACCGGGGCTCCTCGGACTCTTTTACACTTTCCCGCCACTTTTTGGGCTCTTTCTAGCTGTTTTACATCTTTATCTTTCTTGTCGTCATCTTTTTGGGGTTAATTACGAAATTAGATCAAGAGTACCCTATAAATATAAAGTTACTAGACCATAATGAGGTACCTAGCATCACTTACTATTATCACTCCATCTAGAGTTGCATCCATCTATTGCATCGGAAATCACTTGCATCTACATAGCTCCATAATCAAGGAATAAGGCTAGGACATCCGCATCACACTTCATAGGGGAAACAATTCTATTCTATTCCACACACATTCTATTACATTTTCTACACATAGTTATTGCTCGTTGCTTCAAAAAGTTTGATTGACACAAGAGAAACCTAGGGCATGTTCACACATACTTGTACATAGAACTACATCAGGTCTAAGATGTTGTGTATCACTCGGTTAGTAAGTCTGCCATTATGGCGGTGAGGTTAGTTAATCGACCCCTTCATATGTATTATTTTTTTAGGGTTTGATTCTTATTTTGGGGTCTTGTAGGTCTTTCTTTAATCTTGGAGTATTGATGACATCTAGTGCGGGACAACAAGGTTTTGGACTATCTTTGAACCATTGAAGATCATCTCCGAGCTTTTACATAGAGCAGGCACCCAGATTGCAGACTAGAGTGTTCGTAGATGCCCAGTCCTCCTCCAGTGCTTCGGTCTAACTAGATCCTCAAGATCCACCCTTTTTGAGACTTTTACACAGTCATTCCTTCATATTTTCCAATCACACTTGCGACACAATCCCATCACTTCGTCAAATCGGATGAGTCATTTCCTCACTCTCTCTTGCATATCAAGGTTAGAATTTCCTTTTGCTTAGTTACTTAGCTCATTTACATTCTTATTTACTACATTTATTTACTTTTTACAACTATTCATAGCTTAGATTAACTATCCCGCACTACATAGTTAGTTCCATTTTTAGTTAATCATTTTGGTGAACCCGACTCGATCATTCATGCTTTTAGCTTCTTCATCCCATTATTGTCATCCTAGGGTTAAGTCATCATGTGTATCTCAATCAATGATTATTTGCTTGCAAATCTTGATTTACTCCATAGAGTCCAACATTTTCTTTCTACTACTTGTATTTGTGCTGACATGCATCCTACTCGGTTTATCAGGACTTTGTTGATGCATTCTCTCCACACTTAGTATTTAAGTCCAACCTTCCCTCTGATGTTCACACTTTTGATAATGATCCACCTTTGCATATCATCTCTCGCATTTACAATGTCATTGTTAAGCATACTTTAATTGACAATGAATCTGAACTTAACTTGTGTCCTATGTCATTTCTCAAAGTTTTAGGTCTTACTACTTGTGACATTAGTCCCTATAGTGTTTCACTACATGCTTATGATGGTTCCATCCATCCATATTTTAGTCACATCACAATGCCCATCACTGGTGGTCCTAAAACTATCCACACTATATTTTTTGTTGTTGATTTCCCTGTTTCTTATAGCTTTGTCTACTTGGTAGGCCATGGATTCATGTCATGAAAGCTATTGCATCTATTGTCCATAATTGTGCTAAATTCTTACATGAGAGCATGTAATATACCATTTTCATGAGCGTGATCGATTCGACATTGTGGTGGGATCATAATACTAGTCTTCATATCCCACACTTAAACATTACAAATGATCCCCAACTTAGGAAGAGCCACCGCACTTATCACCCTTAGGACAGTACCATTTGTGTGATATATGTAGTTTCTTCTATGCCACATGCTACTACTACTGTTATGATTCCTTATCAGGGGCTTGTCCAGTCTATGGATGTTGCTCTATCACATCCACCTCCACATACATTACCTACTTTAGCACGCCCACCATTCACTTGCACACTCTTCATGAATGATTCATATTGGGAACACATTCCATTTGACCCTACTTCACCGAAACCATATGTACACATGTGAGATTAACTCAATTAGGATTTTCTATTGATGACATCCATCCTCCACCATATGACCCTCATTTATATCATGGGTTGGTTCATGTTACTGACTACCTATGGTCTTCGTGTATTTCACCTTGATGTCTTTCTTGCACGCACTCCTACTACTTCTCCACTCACATTAGGAAAATCATGGCTTGATTATATTGGGGCACTCTAGATCCTGATCACATAAATATATATTTCCCCATGCCTTTTGGATGCATTTTCATTTGCAATAGTTCTTTCCTAGGTTATACACAGAATATTACTCGTTGGTATGCACATGGATGTCCTCTTCCTCCATTTACTGATGAGGAATATGCCATGGGTATGTACAACTTGTGCCTCAATGGCTCATTATGTGATCAACTAGACACTATTTATTATCAAGTTACTAATGCTTATCCATTTGATTATTGCGTAGAGGATGACAATATTTTTATGACTTTACATGATCTTCTTACACATACTAAGGGGCATAACATTTCATCCCCCCTTCATCCTAGCATATTTACATAGTTATACATCACATGCATACCCTATAATACCCCACATTGTCTTAGCATCATCAAATTCATCATACATTCTAGCGCCATTACCTGATGATGCACTCTTGTTCTTCGGTTCACACTTGATTGTTGAGGGATTACTACTACACTAAACCCCACACCTTTGCACTATAATAATTACATACATCATCTATTCACATATCGCATGCCATACATCATATATCATACTAGTTTTCATTATGCATATATCATACTATGCATATAACATCATACACTCCTCATCATACATAATAATTTTAGTCTACACCGTACATTACATCTTATACATTATACATTACAAATTCTACTAATCACATGGTCGATTTCATCATTACATATGCTACATTGTTTTCTACACACTGTACTCACCACCTTATGACGCACTTTAGTTCCTCAGTCCATACTCAACTACCGAGGGTTTACAAATCAAATGGACCTTAAATTCATCATGCACTTATCATTCGACCTTTCATATTGCAAAAATTCTAGGCTAGTGACATACGCTTTAGGCTAAATTGTCACCTATTATATAATTTTTAGTGGTATACACCTTAGGTTACATCACCACTCTCTTCTTTCATCTTGTAGTGATATACGCTTAGGGATAAATCATCACTCATCCATTCATCTTATAGTGATATACGCTTAGGATAAATCATCACTTATACATTCATCTAGTCGTGATATACACTTTGGCTATAGGGTTCACGCACACATCATTTATACATCGCATCTCATCACTATACCTACATATTCATCACAGTGTGTTAGAAACAACATACACTTCGACCATTTCCCGATGACGCACTCTCGTTTATGGTTCATTCTTGACTGCTGAGGGGGAAAAAATGAACCTCATTGCATACACTTCCATTCACTCGGGGGCACGGGGCTCCTATCATTCTATCTTGCATGTCATTCCATCCATCCACAACATATTTCATTCTTTTTGGGGCATTTAATCTTGTTCACTAGTGTTTTACATGATCACTTTACTACACATGTTAGATTGATTTCTTATATGTCATTATCTATACCATCCACACATGCATATTCACGTCTTTTTTATTCATGATCATAGATACATATATTTTACACGTGGCATGGATGCTCTCCTTTAACCCTTCCTATACTTGTCATTTGTGGGCATCCACATTCATCTCTTTTCGGGTGTTATTATTTCATTTTGTACTTAGCACTTTACATCACTTGGTTATTCATGGTTAAACATATTAGTTATTCCTCTAACATGCTAATGGGTGTTCCATGCGGAACACTTGTTTTTATGGATTACATGTTTCCATGAATAGTTTACGTTTGCTTTTTGTCACTTTATCTGCCTTTGTTTTCTTCTTGTATGCGGGCCTTGCCCTATGTTTTGTGTGCACTCTTGTTTATTTTTACAACCATGATGGCCTTGCGTGTTTTGTGACATCGTGAGGATGTCCCATGTTTGTGACCCACTTTGTGTAGCTTACTTATCTTCTTGCATGTTTGCACTAATTTTATTAGTATTTTTACATTGTTTGCATAGATTACACATTGTGTTCTTATATGCACATAGAATGAAGGCTCGATGGAGAAATTCAACTTGTCCAAAATATTCGGGAGTTCCGGGAGGAGTTGGAAGGGTGAGTTGTGACCTTAGTTGTAATCTTTAAAACTTCATTTATTTAATTTGGCCAAGTGTATTGTTCCCTTTTATAGCTGTAAGTTGTTTGTTAAGTGGAGAAATTGGAAATGTTTTCTTCATTGTTTGTTTGCTTGCATGGTGGTATTTTGAATGGGTGCTTTTGGTCATGATTAATTCCATTTTTGATTAATGAGATTGGGCATTTATTTTTTTGTGAATATGATACGAGCATGTGATATTAAACACTCTTGCATTAACAAAATAGATATTCTATATGTTTATGTATATTCAAGTTTAGTTAAGAATGAGAAGGCAATCTATACTCCTCTATAAAGAACATTGATATTAGTGTAGGTCCCTAGTAATTGATAAATCTAGTTTATTCTACTAAGACAAACAATATTTTGTCTCATGGAAAAACCACCACTTACGCATGTCAATGTTAATAATTGGTTATACAACTGCAACTCGCACAAATCAATGGTTTTCCAATGGTAATTACATATCCAATAATTAAATCAAAATTATTGGGACCTCTTTTTGATCATTATCAATATCATTTGGAAGGGAATAATCAATCCATATGTAGAAAGAGGATGATAAAGGTTCAAGGAGTGCAATCTTGAGAGTACTTGTAGGAAATAGTGTGGGTACTTGGTGAGGAACATAGAGTAGATCTCAATCCCTCGAGGGACTACCATGTCTTTGTTTTGTTTCCTAAATTTTAATATAAGAGAGGATTAGTGATTTAATGTGTGACATATGTAATATATATATATTTACTCAAGAAATGTCATGTTGTCATGTGTTTTTCAAGGGAAACATTCAAAGTGATGAAACATGACAACTATACCTTAGTGTCAATTTTTTTCTTCTAAGTAGTCCTTTGGATCAGTTCTTCCCCTATGTTAGGCCTACTGATCGGGATCAATTTCAGTGTTAAATGTTCCCTAAACTTCCCTAAACCATGTCAGTATAGTAGAGCCTTGGAGAGCATTGATGACTGTAAGAACATGAAAAATAGGCAGATCGAGCTCAAGATATGTCCAGTCAAAGTTTGGTCAATTGGAAGGTCAACGTTGGTCAATAGGTCCAAGGTGACGTGTATGTGTGCACAATTGGCCAAGTGGCTCATTCGGTAGTGGACAAGTGGAAAAAGGAGAAAGAGGACAAAAATGAAGTATTGGTTTGTGACCTTCGGTCTTTGACACACATAAAAGCAGGCCAGAACAAGAGGCTCAACTTTTATTATGGAAGGGAGCCCGATTCTTTGTGAGGATGATTAATTCATCACCGACGTGGTGGGTCCTCAAACCACCACGTGGCTTGCCACCATGAGCTCAATTTTCCTATCGAGGGTCGACAGGTGGTCTTATTTTTCATACTTCATTTGGTTCAAATTTCCATATTTCATTATTGGAATATCATATTATTGTAAGGTCGAATTTTATATTACTTTGTAATTATTCACCATGTTCGAGCTTATCTATTCAAACCATTGAATTCCATTATACTTGGTCAAGGATATATGCTATCCCACATTACTTGGCATATTACTTGGGATGGTCAACAATTTAAACTATCAACTTGGCGGATCACATGTATTTTGGGAGGCTACATGGGCTCAACAACATTCATGTTGCCCACTCGTGGCATTTCAAACCTTATTTACACCAACCAAGTAACTCGGTGGAGCTCACAATCAAATTTAGCATGCCCACCATGACCCAACCACCAAATAGTTGGGTTCCCTATTATAATGAGCAACAAAATGTTGGGATGTGGCCTAAGCCATGAAATTATAGGCAAAACATGCTTATATTAAACCACAATCTCGTCAAATCCACCAACCATGTGGGATATTATCCACATTGTGCAAACAACTCGTCATGCAAAAAGCGGGAGGCAAGATTTGAACCCCCAACATCATAGTTCGGTCTACAAATCTGCTAGCCAACTCGCCCAAAGGGCTCACTTGGTTATAAAATGAGCTTGTAGAGATTTATATAAGGGACATGTCAGGTCTATGTCAAGGGAATAAGGAGGCAGTTTTGGAAAAGTGCAACTTTGGGGCACTTCTGCTCACTTCCAGATCTCGAGTTATATATGAAAGTTTCTTAGAATTTTGAGAAGATCGTGATAAAGTGATAATTTTTCTGATTTGGAGATTTTTACAAAGTTATTTTCTTTTAAAGTCACACAAAGGCATAGAACTAAAGGGAGACACCGCTGCAAGTGGATCAAGAAGGTGAAGGACAGAGGTTGAGCTCCATTAATGTCCTTCAAAGGTCTAAAACATAGTTTTGAAGTTTTTTTAATTCATTATTGGTTAATATAAAGGTTATTGTATTTACATTTTAATCATTATTAATGGATCGGTTCACCACAAACCCGGGAAGTAGGAATTTTGAACCCCGTAAACAATCTGGTGTTGTGTTCTAATTTTTATTTTCAGTTTCTAATTATTTGCAGTAATTTACATTCCAAATATGAATATGGATGCAACTATAATCAGAATTGATAAAATTGGAAAAATTAATTAAATCTGAAACAGTGAATTTGGGCTTTGATCAAACAGTGAATGTTGAATAAAAAAGAATTTAAATTTCAGTTTGAAAATAGTCCTAAATTAGAATTTGATCAATTTTGGAGTATAAAAGACTCCAAGTTGAATAAAAATTAACAATCCTTGAAAATGTTTAAAAGTGGAAAAAATAAAACACCCATTTTCGGATCACTATCCCAATCATCCAAGTGCCCATATTCATTATAATGACCTTTACCATGTGTTGGAAATATGAAAACAGGTTCATGGAATTCTTTCGGTGTAGTGTTTCTCAAGTTGATCTCTTCAAGACCTATAAAGGATATTTCTAGCCTTTCCTCAGACACGTGTGCACCCTCTGGGGTAGATGTAAAGCTAAAAATCATCTAGGAGTGGTTTCAAGGAGATAATAACATATTACAAATTATTTAGAGGTTTAGGAATAAATCGGTGAAAGTGGGCTCTTAAAGGTGAAGGAGCTTACAATTCAAAAAAACACATGAGCTTCGAAAGATGATTCCAAGAGCTCCGAATGAGTTAGAAGTAAAACAAATACCATTGGAAATATATTTCAATGATATAAATGATAGTTTTTTTCATTTTTTTACAAGACCAAAGTTCTACTTACCATAGTCTATTTTGGAAATCACACTCTGCGGTCACAAGAAAAAGGCTATTTTTAGGGAGTTTTAGGAAGAATCAGATCATTGAATCCATCCCATTATTCTAAAAAGTATGTTTTGAGTAAAAATCCTATAAATAATTACCCAAAAATTCCTCCTAGAGCTTTGAAAACTTCATCTTCAAGGTCCCTCTCAAGGTATGCACTCACGGTTAGAATTTTTTTTTCAAAGTGCCACATATCGGCATGAGGTCAAGTGCACTTTTTGTCCATTTTTACTATCCCAAAGGGATAAAGGGACACAAAAATGTGCCCCATCCTAGTTAATCCCATAGACCCATCACATGACCATGAGAATCCTTAGTAATCCCTTTTACCTAGTTTCTAGCCCCCCGCCTCGAGTAACAATGATCTCCATTTATCATCATAAGGCTAGCGTGCACTTTTCTATCCCATACATCCCAAAGAGAGGGAAAAATGGGGAAAAATTTCACCCCCTCCCCAAGAGGATAAAAACTAGAAGAAGTAAATTTCTCTAACTCTAATTGTTTCTTCCTCCACGTACGTACGCAAACCCCAGAGATGTTCTTTGGATTTTTTTTTCTAGAAATTCATTGTAATCCATCTTCCTCTCATTTTTATTCCATGCCCTCATGATCTCATCTACAAAATACCCATGAAATATTCATTTTATTTAGACACACTTCCCATTTTTTTGTCTAAAGGACTTTGAACCCGAATAAAAGAAAATTCTTATCTTTCAATCCTATAAATGGATTTGAATGAAAATTTCACAATATTCCTCTTTTCCAGGAGTCTTCAAGGATAGTGTGAATGCAAAATCAGATATGCCCTAGATTTTTAATATCATAAAACCCTCATTTTATTCCCTACTTTTTGATTTTTTAATTTCCAAGCATTTGACGAACGGATCGAGTTGAAATTCAAAACACGAGATCGTAATAAGGAGCCTATTCCAGTGAAACTATTTTCATTTCAATATGAGGTGGGAAAGAAAACTTTCTAAAAATATCAGTGACTCCATTAATGGTTTCCATGACACAAAAATGAAAGGGAAGTGAGGTACCTCTTCACTTCCCAAGGTTCCAGTGGACGAAATCCACGAAAATTGGAGCAAAGCTTCGAAATGAATTATGTAAACTTCTACAAGTGGTTTCATTCAAATATGACATTGGGAAGACCAATTTATATTTTTATTAAGCCCCCATGGGATAACCTATTAAAAATAGTAATTCCAAGAAAAATTTCATTCATACTCCCTATTTCATTTCCCCATGATCGAGACACTCGAAAATTGGCAAGATTGACAAAAATGGCAAAAATGGCCAAAATGGGACAATAATGGTGAATATTATAAAAATATTAAATGGGTGAAATGAGATAAAAGTGGTCACATTTCAATTCTTAACACATCCTAAAATAGTCTCGGCACTCATGGGAGTTCCTATCTTTGTTTTCAAGTCAAATCCTACATTCCCAATACAATAAGCAAAGAGTGTCAAAATGAAAAAAATGCCAATTTTGTACCGAAGGCCATTTCATTCATTTCACATTGGGTGCATGATCAAAATATGGATGACATGGGTTTTGGTTTCATTCTTCTTCCCTTTCTCCATATTCAGAAGTATTCACTCTAATACTTCACATCATCATCACCTTTGCTCTCGTGGTGGCATAATCAAGATCAACGTGGGGAAAAAGCACATCTAATATCTCCCATGTGAATGGTTTATAATAAAGATGTGATAGTGTCTCAAGTATCAGAAGGATTTTCTCAATAAGGGGATTCATCTTCCAATGTTCTCAGTGATCTACTTCTTAGGATATCATTTCTCCTCTTCTCGGTGTATTCAAGCACCTGGAAAAGGTTAATCATTCAGATATATTTTTAAAAGAGGCAAAGTGTTCAAGTGGTATTCATTGGAGCTTTTCATCAATACATTATTATGGAGGGTCATCAGGGGTAAACTTGTCATCTTCAAATTATTCGGAGAAGATCTTCATCAACAATGGAGGTATCTCCATCCATGCTTTAGAGCATTTCTCCTTTCTTCTTTCTCTCATTCTTTCTCCCCTTTCTAATTCTTCATTGAGTATAATCATTGTATTTTGTATCATTCACTCAAGTGACTTTCTAAAGTTATATTGTAAAACTAATTTTGATTTATAAAAAGGGAACTTAATTTTCACTTTCTAGGTAGATGTAATGTCATAAGTAAATGAGAATGTGAAGATTCATGGGGGAGAGATGAGAGGCCAATTCACATTGCTATAAATTGGGATGGCTTCTCCATTTCAAAGGATCTTGAAAATTATAGTTCTTTGATAGCAATTATGGATTGTTTTTAATGAACTTTGTATCATCAATGCAAAAGAAATAAAATCTACATTTCTTTCATTCCCCTTTTCCTATATTTTCCTCTATTTTCTCTCTTTTATGCACTTCACAATCATAGTGATCAAGAGAGAGCCTTGTATCTTTGATAAAAGAATCTAATAATTGTGTGTATATGTTTGTTCTTCTCACTAGATAGATTCATTGTTTCTTTCCTATTTATTACATATTTAACTACTCCAGTTATTGGGTGTGAATTCTTCTTATGCCTACTCACAACAATAACCTTCCTTTTTATATTTTCTCTCATTCACCCCTCATCACTGTAATTTCCTCCCTTGTACCCCATACAAGAAATTTTCCATAGGTTTATTGGAGGGTTCATGTGTTATCCCGGCATATTGATCAAACCCACAACATTTAGATAAGATTATATTAGTTTACATTCAATAATGGGAGTTGCACCATTCAATGTAGAGGGGCATAACCCCATGAGCATTGGTGGAAACACTTAATTTTCCATATTGAAAAATTATTTCACCAACATTTTTGGTGACTCTGTTGGGGAGAAATCTACCCTTCCGCACTTGAATAGATATCTAAAATACAAAAATATATATTACAAAAAAAAAAAAAAGATTTTAAAGAAAAATCAAATTTTGAAGGTGACTCTGTCAAGGAATGAATCCGTGTCACATTCATTTCCCATAACACAATGAAGAAATTTCCAGATTGGAGTGAGGTACCAATGAGTGACAGTGAAGAAGAAGAAGATGACTACTAAGAAATGTAAATTTTTATCACCATCATTTGGACCAGATTCTTTACAAAGAGGAGAATTCAAGAATGGAAAAAAGGTCTCTTACTTCAAGAAAAAATCTGCAAGTATACAAGGGAAATAAGGCTAGTGGTATGTATCCAAAAATAAAGGAAAGACTATGTAGAATGAAGAAAATTGTTGTTTGTGAAGAACCTATTATTAATCAAGGTGGCTTGGTTCAAGAGGATTGCTACTAAAGGAAAGAAAATGGGACTTTCGATGAGGAAGAAGGTAAAAACTTGATGAAAAAGATGCAAAGGAGGTACAAGATGTTGTATGAAGCCAACAAAGACAAATAATCCACTGAAGGTAATACTTTCAACCTCACACAATTGAACAAGAAACTTGGAACCATGTATTTTATCTCTCTTCCTTGGGATGATTTCCTTTCCTATAGAAATGAAGAAATGACAGCCTTGAAAATTGAATATGTACAAAGAATTGTGAGTGTTGCATAAGGAAATTCAGATCCCCAAATCTACCTCGAAATTCTAAACTATGTTGAAGCCATGCAAGAAAGATACAAACAAATTGAAGCACTTCATGGCAAGGAGGAAGAAGAGGATATTTTCCCTATGGAGGAAGACCTTGATGATTGTCCACACTACGAGGTGTTCATCCTTGGAATATTATTGGGCACTTCTGATGAATTTCATATCCTTAAACCTTTGTTGAGAATCAAATCAGCACTATGGAGGATGATGAAGAAGACATGATGGATGAACCTCCATTCATCAACTCATTCTGGTTCGAGGCATAGCCCATTGAAGAAACAATGAATCCAAGTGAGGAGGATTCTTATTTTACAAAAAAATATCCAATGCTTACTAAAGACTATTTCAACTTTGAATATGTGTCAAAAATTAAGCCTACATCATGGATTGAAGATGACAAGTTTGAGGTAATCATGGATAATCTCCTTTCTAATTTTTATTTTTCAATTAATGATGAAATGGAGATAGTTGAAGAATCAAGTTGCCTTATCAATATAACCATGGATGAAAAATGGAAGAATTCAATTTATTTATAGAAACTAAGGAAGATGAGAAAATTAAGCATGACCTCTCTCGAAGAGCTAATTTTACCACCCTCACCTCATTCTTGTGAATAAGAATATGATACAAGAAATGACCAAGATGAAATCAAAGGTTTTTCTGCCCCAACATGGTTCTCTACTTCCCATCATGAGCATGATGAAATGGATTTTGAGCTCAAAGGTGTGCCCTTCCCACGTAGCTTGGATCTCTTTTACTTGTTAGTGAATTTTGAAAACCAAGTATGTCAATCTTTCAAGAAGGTGAGCCTTGGTTGATAATAAGTATCGAGAAAGTGAACGAGAGTGTTTTAAATGAACCATGGATAGGATTGGATCATATTTTTAATAATCTCCTTGAGACTCAATACAATGACCTCTCTATCAAAGGTGAGAATGGGTATATGGAAAACTCGGAAGAGTTATTTGTGCAAGACATCTTGAAGGTTGTGGAAGTAACTAAAGACCCTCAAATCAGTCTTGAGATCTTGACTGGGCCATGGAAATGAAAGATATGTATGATTCATGTTGTTTTTCTCATTTCACACACCAATGTTGGATGATGATATAAAAATGGATGAGATTGATATCTTCCTCGATACATGGATGGATGAAAGAAAATGTGAAGGTAAGTCTTCCTCTTTCTTGTTTTGTGAAGAAGATCATAAATGTAAAGGAAAGGAAAGGATATTCTTGAATCTCCTATGAATATTCTCAATCTTGAAGACAACACCTTCACCACGAAGGATGATAATGAGAAAAATGTTGAGCTGATTTGTATTGAAGATCATTGTTTAAAACAAAGTGAGAATGTGCACGAATCATGTGAAAGGACTAAAAATCATATTGTACTCACCATTTCCCAAGTCCCTAATGGTCTAAAAAAATCTTCCATGTTGAAATGTTTTCTCAAGGATTATGAATGCCCTGCATCGATGATGGGGACTCTATTTTTGAAATAACTTGATCAAACCAACAAAGGGAAAGGGTCGTAGAAGTTGCCGATCGGGAAGTAAATCATCTTGTTATCAGTTCTTCTAAGTGCCTTGCTGATTTAGGAGATGATTTCATGTTGCAATTCAAGGAGGATAAATGTTCTGTGAAAATTCAATGTTTCTACTTTTAGAGAACATGGAGGATTGGCTTCTCATTTTCACAAATCATCAAGCCGCAGGTGTACAACACAACAATTTCAAGCAAGTAACAAATTGTTCATTAGATGCAAGAATGTTTTCAGTGCAATATGAGTATGAAGATGGAATCTTGGTGTGTCTTCTTCTTCTCAAAGCCATGAAAATCCATCACAAGAGCATGGTATGATCAAATAGTGACTTTTGTGCTTCAGAGAATGGATTTTAGTCTGTTGTTCCATGATGGTATGTACTTTTCCCATCTTGTTTCTAGGTATGTGTACATTATTTCCCTACCTCTATAAATATCCCTCCCTTGTAATATAATTTCCCTTTCCTTTTGTGTTGTTTTTTTTCGATTTTGGTGTGTTTCCCTTCCATGTTTGTTCGTGTGTGTGTGTTTGGAAGAAATGACCCCATAAGCCTAATAGCTAAGGAACTAGTCCACAAAGTTTCTTGAGATTATGGGGTTTCTTCTTACTTTGTCCTCATCATGCTTGATCCAGAACATGTCCCAAAGCTAGAGCCATTTGTTTTCATGTGTTTTAGGATAAGTTCTAAGGGACTTAATTAATAAATTTTTTTTGCAAGCCAATAGCTGCCGAAGTCTTGAAGTAGCCCGAAAAGTAGAAATCCACAAAACTCTAGAAGAAAAGTTGTATTTGGAGAAGCTTAGTGAAGGCCATGGAGTAAAGGATGAAAAGTACTAAAAAAAAAAGCTAAAGGATGAGCCAGTGAAAAATGAGTGAAATGGTAAGCCATGGATGTGAAGGAAGAGCCATAAAGATCAAGTAAGTAAGAATAGTTTGAAGGAAAGCCATGGGAAGTAAGGAAAAGTCTTAGAAAAGCCACGCATAAGGGAAAATCTGTGAAGAACTAGAAAAGCATTAAGGATGGAAGATAGCCAGGCCATGGAGAATGATAAAAGCCAGTAGGTAAAAAAGGATAGAGTGTGGACATGGAACAAAGCCATGGGAAAGGCAATGAAAAAAGAAGGAAAGCCATGAAACATTGTAAAATCCATGAGAAGTAAAGAAAATCATGAGATAACTAAAAATCCGCAAGAAAAAAGAGAAAATCATGCAGATCAAGGAAATGTTGTAATGATACAAAGGAAAAAGTCAAAACAATCAAATTGATTTAAACATGGACAAGTGAGATTTTTTTCTCAAAATGATGTGATTTGATTTTCTGGTGATTGTGGTTGAGTATATGACTTGAGCTCCATGAAGAATGAAGAAATCTATAGTTCTAGCTATCAACATTTAATGCTCATTGACTTTGTGGAAATACAATTGTAGTTCTCTATGTGATTCTTGATTTCAAGGAAAAATTAAATATCAGAGAAGAAAAATGGCTCACTCATCTTGATCATGTTGGAAATCCTAGAAAGATGAGAAATCTATTTTTAGGTATCGGCTAATAAATATTTTTTGGTAAATGCATAGAAAAAGGTGAAATCAAGCCAAATATAGCAAGAGAAAAATATGGAGTTAGTTGTATTCATTTAATGGACCATATTTTTAGGTGAAAAAGAGTAGGAAAGAGTGCATGACATGCCAAATAAAAAGTGATGAATGGTTGATTGTCTATATATAGAGGAAATTTGATACCAATATGTAGTGTTGCTCAAGTGAGAAGATGATGCATCAAAAGCTAAAGGAGCTACAAAAAGAAAAAAAAAAAAGAGAGAGGAAGGAGAAGAAAGAAGAAATGAAGATATGAAGAAGATATATCAGATGAGAAGAACATCAAGTGTGGTAGATTGATTGAGAAAGAAGAGTTTGAATCAAATGAGTAGAAGAGAGTGAAAAGAGAAACAAGAAAAGATACAAAAAGTGATCATAATCTATTGTGTAAGAAATTTTGAAACTAGATGATCAAAATTTGTATGTAAAAATAATAAGTCTAAGTTGTAGCTTAGCATTTTAGGGGTTGTAGCCTCCTTGTGGGTAGGTTCCTACAAAATATCAGTTGTAGCTGATTAAATTAGGGGTTGGTGCTCCTTGCAAGTTGGTGCTTAAAAAATTGTTGAGTGGGTGCTCAGAAAAAATTTGAGTGGGTGCTTGAAGTTGTGAAGTGGGTGCTTCACAGGTTGAGTGGGTGCTCAACCAAAACCATTGTAAGACTTTGGAATTGGTGTTCCTAATAAATCCTTGGTTTCAAGTGGTTTTTCTCCCAAAAGGGTTTCCCACTATAAATTTGTGTTCAATGTTTTTTTTTTGATATATGTTTTGAAAAAATGCATGATATGATATATGATTACACTCTTAAATAGAAATATGGATAATATAACTTAGAAATTAATTTTAATAACGCACTTGATTTCCCCCCTCTAGTGCTTGTGATCTCTAAAAATTGGTATTAGAGTGAGTCCTTCTAGCAAAAGCTTAACATCTTCAAGGAGATCCTCTTTTCACAAGCATGGAAAAAATAGGCACAAGGTGGTTTATCACTATCAAGATCACCTCTCTTCACTGGAACAAATTATGCATTCTGGAGAATAAGGATGAAAACATATCTGATGTCACTTGGTTTTGATATCTGGGAATGTGTTGAGAAAGGATACAATCCTCTAGCCACACCAATCACTTCTTCAATAGATAAAAAAAATATGAATGCAACTCAAGAGCCATGAATGCCATCTATGTGGCTTGATTGAAACAAAATTTGTAAAATTTATGCACTACACAACAACAAAGGATATATGGACCAAACTTCAAAGTATTTATGAAGGAGATGAAAAATTCAAGCTAGCAAAGTTACAGACCTACAGAGCTCAGTTTGAGAAATTGAAAGATGAAAGATGATGAGAGTATAATGGCCTACATGAGAGAATAGATGAAGTTATCAATATGATCAAGAGGCCTAGGTGAGAAACTAGAAGAATTTATTATAGTCCAAAAAATATTATGAGATCTTGATTGGAAAATTTGATGCAAAGGTTTTAGCTATGGAAGAAGCCAAAGACATGAAGACTCTCACGATGGATGAATTACAGAGCATTCTTTCAACATATGAGATGAGGACTATTGGATCCAAGACTACCAAGAAAGAAGTAGCATTAAGGTCAAGAAAGAAACCCAGTCAAGCAAGAAGAAGAAGAAGAAGAAGAAGAATCAGATTTAGAGGATGAATTAGATGATGAAAATATTGAAGCAATGTTTGTAAGAAGACTGAAAAGAGGTTCAGGTAAGTATAAAGGAAAAAACTCCCTTTCAAATGCTTTCACATGTGGACAAGTAGGTCATTTTTTTGTTAAATGTCCAAAAAAAATAAAGAAGCTCAGTCTGAACATGAAGAGGATAATCATAAAAACAACAAGAGAGAAACTGGATATAAAAAGAAAAATAGCAAGAAGAAGTTCTTTAAGAACAAAAGGAACTTCTATTCAAAAGAAGAATCAAGTGAATTTGATTCAAGCAACCCAGAAACTCTGAAAATGAAAATGATGAAGATCAATCTGAATGTTTTTTTATGGCCATGGATGCATCTGAAGAATGCAGCTCCAAAGGAAAGAATACAATTGATTTTGAAGACTATGATGAAGAAGAAGCTGAAGTAAATCTTGAAGTTGAATTAGTATGTGCTCTTGAAGAATTGAGACTATGTAGAAGAAAGAATCAAAAGCTAAGATGCACATTAAAATATTATGAAGAAAAAAATCCACATCTTTGAGGAAAAAAAAACTCTAAAGAAGAAGAAGAGGCTAATGAGCTCAAAGAGCTTGAAAATCAGCTGGAAAAGATCTCAAACTCTTACAAATCAAAGGAGGATGAATGCACAAAAAACTGAACTCAGAACTGGAGTGACTAAAATTTGAGATGATGAGATGGAACAAATGAGCAACAAGCTAATGATATGTATGAAAAGATAGAGAAGAGTTCTAATGTTTTGACTGGTATACTAAGTGGCCAACATGATACAAATGATAAGTCTGGAATTGGTTTCAAGGAAGAAAGTAAGGAAAAGGAACCTGCAAAGAATGAAGGAAACAAGACTGCATCAATTCCAAGCACATCTTCTTTTGTAAATAAAGAAGAAGAGTTCAAAAAAATCCACCAAGAGAAGAAAATACTCCCTAGAATCACCTATGTAATGAGGTACACTCATTCTTTCTATGGTTATTGTTTTTCATGTAATCAGTTTGGACACAAAGTTGCCATGAAATGTAAAATATCTCTAGAGGCTATAGAAGAAACTATTTGGCCCATCTTACACTAGAATGAACTATAATGATGTTCACTACAATTATACAGAAAAAAGGGTCATGTAGCTTCAAAAAGTAAAAAGAACAAAAAAAAAGAGAAATGGGTGTATGTTGTAAAGAAAGATGCAAAAAAAAAGGAAAAGAGTCTTCTCAAGTAGTAAAAACCACATTTCATGTGCAAAATGAAGATAAAATATGGTATCTGGATAGTGGATGCTCAGCCATATGATAGGTGACAAAATAAAATTCATTTCACTATCAAACAATGCATCGGGTGTTGTGAGATTTGGTGATAACAATTCAACAAATATAGTTGGAAAAGGAACCTTGAGTCTAGATAATGGAAAGACTATCACAAAAATGTTCTATATGTTGAAGGTCTCAAGCACAATCTATTAAGTGTAAGTCAAATGTGAAAAAGGGGATACAATCTGATCTTCCATGACAAAGGTTGTGATATCATCAATGGAAAAATAGGAAAGAAAGTTGCAAAATCCAAAAGGAAAAAGAACAACATGTATGTTCTAAATGAAATAAATAATGAAAAATGCTTCACAAGTAAGGTTGATTACAATTGGTTATGGCACAGGAGGCTTGGACACATGAGCTTTGAGAATCTTTGGTAAAACTAAGTGCTAAAGGGTGTGTGAAACATATGCCAAAAATTGTAAAACCAACAGATACACTTTGCAAAGCATGCCTTGCATGGTAAACAAACAAGGAGATCATTCAAGTCAAAAGGAATACTCTACAACAGACCTCTGGAGTTGATTCATATAGATCTCTTGTGGTCCTACCAGAACTAAAAGTATACAAGGTGAGGTGTATTTCATGTTGTTGATAGATGATTACACCAGAATGACATGGGTAGCATGTTTAAAGCAAATTCAAGAAGCCTTAGACAGATTCAAGAAATTCAAGGCACTAGTGGAGAATGAGAAGAACAAAAAGATCAAATGCTTAAGATCAGATAGA
Organism: Taxus wallichiana var. yunnanensis; assembly: GCA_018340775.1. NCBI lineage: Eukaryota > Viridiplantae > Streptophyta > Pinopsida > Cupressales > Taxaceae > Taxus > Taxus wallichiana. The sequence continues at coordinate 817,751,521 of CM031240.1, read as the reverse complement.
GGTGGAGAATTTTGGTCTAATGAGTTTGATGAATTTTGTGAAGAAAATGGAATTAGAAGACAATTCTCAGCTAGAACACCTCAACAAAATGGAGTTTGTTGAGAGGAAAACAAACTATGCAAGAAATGGAAAGAACAATGTTGAATGAATCCAAATTACTAGATAGATATTGGAGTGAAGTGGTATACATACATGGTGTACATTTTAAATAGAGCTCAATTGAGAGTAAAATGAAGACACCTTATGAATTGTGGAAGAACATGCTATGCAAATGTGAAACACATAAGAGATTTTTGGAAGTAAATGTTACATCAAAAGAGATGAAGATAATTTGGAAAAATTTGACTCTAGATGTGATGAAGGCATATTCTTGGATACTTAGTAGTCAGCGTGGCTTACAGTGCTACAATAAAAGGTTGCAGAAGATTGTAGAAAGCAAAAATGTAAAGGTGGATGAGAATCTCCAAGTCCAACACTCAATCACCATAATGATCATGAAGAACAAGAAGATGATGAAGAAATGGAAAATCATGAATGAAGAATAGATGAAGAAGAAGAACTAAGACACTAAGACACCCTCAAGACAAGTTAAAGAGGGATCATCCATCAAATCAGATCATTGGAAACAAAGAAGGTGACATTCTCAAGAAGAAGACTAAGAGAGCAAAAAACCATGAAGATATAACACTCATTATCAATGATAGAACCCAAGAATGTTGCAGAAGAAAGAAAAGATCAACATTGGGTGGATGCAATGAATGAAGAACTGATCAGATAGAAAAGAATGAAACCTGGGAGCTCTTGTACCAAGACCAAAGGATAAAAATGTAATTGGAACAAAGTGGGTTTTCAGAAATAAGTTGAATGAAAAAGGAGAAGTAACAAGAAACAAGGAAAGACTTGTGTGCAAAGGATATGTGCAAATGGAAGGAATCGACTTTGATGAAACATTTACACTAAATGGAAAGGATGGAAGCAATAAGATTTTTTGGCTTACATGGCTTACAAGAAGATAAGAGTGTTCCAGATGGATGTGAAATCAGCTTTCCTAAATGGTTTTCTAAATGAAGAGGTATATATTGAACAACCTGATGGATTTTCACTAACTGAAGATAAATATTATGTGTAGGTTGAAAAAGGATTTATATGGACTTAAAACAAGCTCCTAGAGCTTGGTACAATAGATTGGATTCATACCTCATTGAGAAAGGTTTTAGAAAAGGTGTTGTTGATAGTAATCTCTACATCAAGGAAGAAGAAGATCATCTACTTATTGTCATTGTATATGTGGATGATATCATTTTTGGAGGAGATTATGATAAAATGACATATGAATTTTTTGATATGATGAAAGAAGAATTTGAAATGTCTATGCTTGGGAGATCTCTCATTCTTTCTGGGCTTACAAATCAATCAATCAAGATCGGTATCTTCATATCCCAAACCAAGTATATCAAAGAAATGTTGAAAAGGTTTAGGATGGAAGATTGCAAGACCTATAGGAACACCAATGGAAGTTGGATGCAAGATGAGAAAAGAGGAAAACTCACCAAAAGTAGACAAAACCTTGTATAGATCCATGATAGGAAGTCTACTCTACTCCACGACATCAAGACATAGATATCATGCAGGTGGTAGGTCTAGTTGGAATATTTCAAGAAGATCAAGGGAAACACACTTCAAAGGAAGTCAAAAAATTTTGAGATATCTCATGGGAACAATTGAATATGGACTTGTGGTACCCCAAAAGTAATGACTTCAACATAAAAGCATATACATATGTTGATTGGGCAGGAAGTGTTGATGACAAGAAGAGTACAAGTGGTGGAGCATTCTTTGTTGGAAATTTTTAGTCTCTTGGTTAAGAAAGAAGCAATCATCAAGTGGCACTCTCAACATGTGAAGAAGAATATATATAGTTGCACAATGTGTTACACTCAAGTTTTATGGATGAAGCAGACATTGGAAGATTACAAGGTAAAATATGATAGTCCAATTCCCTTGTTTTGTGATAGCACAAGTGCAATAAGTGTCTCTAAGAACCCTGTGTTCCACTCAAAGACCAAACATATTCCAATTAGATATCATTTCTTGAGGGAACAAGTGAATGAAAAGAAAATCAATCTAGAATATGTGAGCACAAAAGAAGAAATTGTAGACATTATGACCAAGCCACTGCCAAAAGCTACTTTTGAGCACTTAAGGAATGAATTGGGGGTCATTCTGATCCCACCAACAACTAGAAGTGTGTAAAGAAAGGTGAGGGAGCATTCTTAGGTAATATCAGCTCCTAATCAGTGTGCCAAAAATATTTGTGATAAGGGGAGCTAGTCTGCTAGCTCAAGATTATCAAAGTATGCATCAGCTCAGGGGAGCATTTCCATGAGCATATCAGGTCATATGGATCAGAAGCATGTGCCAAGGGGGAGTTTCTTGAGGTAGGAACATATATATCCAGCTTACCAACATTTTCATCTTTATGTGGCATAGATGGCCCTTTTTCATCATTGTTGTCAAAGGGGGAGAAGATGAAATCAAAAACCAACTAGTCATATAGAAAGAGGGAGAGACACCAAAACCAACCAAGTAATATCAAAAGGGGAGAGAAGCTGAAAAAAAATAGAAATCTACCAAGGGAGAGTTACAAAGTGTTTTCAGAAACTAGGTATGCAAGTATTTTTCCATCAAAAAGGTAGGTTTTTATGGTATTGAAGTGTTGAGGTGTTGCCATCAATGAAAAAGGGGAGATTGTTGGACCTTTTCATTTTCATATGTGTTTTCATTGATGTCAAGTTGTCATTGATGGAAAAATTATTTGATGTCAAGTGGCATTGATGGAAAAAGGGTTAATTGGTAAAGTGAGAAAGTAAGCAAGAGAAAGATGAAGGTTGATTAGTAGTGTCATCTCACAGAGGCTTCAGGATGATCAAGGATAAGTTCTAAGGGACTTAATCATTTTTGTGCAAGCCATGGATATAAGGAGATAGCCAAAGTCAAAAGTCTGAAGTCAAAGTCTGTAGAACTCGTGGAACTCTAGAAGAAGCCGTGGAAGCTTAGTGAAGGCCATGGGTAAAGGATGAAGCCAGCCAAAGAAAAAAGAAGCTAAAGGATGAGCCGTGAGTGAGAAAGGTAAAGCCGTGGATGTGAAGGAAAGATGAAGAAGTAAGAATAGTTGAAGGAAAAAGCCATGGGAGTAAGGAAGTTTGAGAGAAGCCACATGCATAAGGGAAAAATCCATGAAGAACTAGAAAAAAAAGAAGATAAGGAGAAAGATAGCACATGGAGAATGATAAAATCCACATAGGTAAAAAAAGGATAGAGTCATGGACATGGAACAAAGCCATGGGGGAAGGAAAGTGAAAAGAAGAAAGCCACAAACATTTAAAAAAGCTGTGAAGTAAAAAAAAAATCCATGGAAAACTAAAAATCATGCCAAGAAAGGAGAAAAGCCACAGATCAAAGGAAATTGCCGTGATACAAAAAAAAAGTCAAAGAAGCTAAGGAAATCCCATGGATTGAACAAGTATGAACTGGACAAGGCTTGAGGACAATCAAATTGATTTAAACATGGACAAGTGAGATTTTTTCTCCAAAATCAATGGTGATTTGATTGTTTGGTGATTGTGGTTGAGTATACGACTTGAGCTCCATGAAGAATGAAGAAATCTATAGTTCAATTGTCAACATTTAATGCTCATTGACTTTGTGGAAATATATTTAGATTCTCTATGTGATTCTTGATTTCAAGGAAAAATTAAATATCAAGAGAAGAAAGTGGCTCGCTCATCTTGATCACGTTGGAAATCCTAGAAAGATGAGAAATCTATTTTTTTAGGTATTGACTAATAAATATTTTTGGTAAATGCATAGAAAAAGGTGAAATCAAGCCGAATATAGCAAGAAAAAATATGGAGTTAGTTGTATTCATTTAATGGAATGGAAAATTTTAGTGAAAAGTAGGAAAAGATTGCATGACACACAAAGGAAAAAGAAAATGATGGAATGGGTTGATTTATATATAGAGAAATTTGATACCAATATGAAGTTTGCTCAAGTGAGAAGATGATGCAATTCAAGCTAAAGAGAAAAAAAAAAAAGAGAGAGAGAGAAGAGTAGAAGAAAAGAATGAAGTGAAGAAGATATATAGATGAGAAGAACATCAGTGTGACAGATTGATTGAGAAAGAAGAGTTTGAATCAGATGAGCAGAAGAGAGTGAAAGAGAGAACACAAGATACATATACAAAAAGTGATCATAATCTATTGTGTAAGAAATTTTGAAACTAGATGATCAAAATTTGTATGTAAAAATAATAAGTCTAAGTTGTAGCTTAGCAGCATTTTAGGGGGTTGCAACCTCCTTGTGGGTAGGTGCCTACAAAATATCAGTTGTAGCTGATTAAATTAGGGGTTGGTGCTCCTTGCAAGTTGGTGCTTGCTAAAATTTGTTGAGTGGGTGCTCAAAAAATCTTTGAGTGGGTGCTTGAAGTTGTGAAGTGGGTGCTTCATAGGTTGAGTGGGTGCTCAACCAAAACCATTGTAAGACTTTGGAATTGGTGTTCCTCTCCCAAGAGGATAAAAAACTAGAAGTTGTAAATTTATCTAACTCCCATTGCTTCATCCTCCATGTGCATGTGAAACCCCGAGAGATGCTATTGTAAATTTTCTAGAAAGTCATTGAAATCCATATTTCTCTCATTTTTTCCTCCATGACCTCATGATATCAGCTGAAAAATAACCATAAAATCTGCATTTTATCCGAGAAACCCTACCCATTTTTTGTCTAAAGGACTTCACTCCCTGGAATAAAAAAATTCATATCTTTCAATCCGATAAATGGATTTGAATGAAACTTTCACAATATTTCTCTTTCCGAGGCACCTTCAAGGAGAAAGTGAATGAAAAATCAGAGATGCCCCATATTTTTAATGGCATAAACCCTTGTTTTGTTTTGTAGATTTTGATTTTTAATTTCCATGCATTCTAGCACAGTGGATCTAGCTCTACAATTCAAAACAAGAGATCGTGAATAAGGAGCCTATTCCGGAAACCGGTCTCATTTCAATACAAGGTGGGAAATAACACTTTTTAAAAATCTTAATAAATCCATTAATGGCTTCCATAATAGAGTAAGAAAAGGGAAATGAGGTACCTCTTCGCTTCCCAAGGTTCAGTGAGCTAAATCCCTAAAAATTGGAGAAGAGATTCAAAATGAATTACGTAAACTTTTGTAAGTGGTTTAATTCAAATCCAGGCCTTTGGGAAGATAACTTTCCATTTTCGGTAAGCCCCATGAGATCACCTAATAAAAATAGTAAGTCCAAGAAAAACATGCATTCACACTCCTCATTTCATTTCCCCATGATTGAGACACTTGAAAATGGGCAAGATTGGTAAAAATGGAAAAAATGGGACAATAATGGTCAATATTCTAAAAATAGTAAATGAGTGAAATGAGATAAAAGTAGTCACATTTCAATTCTTCACACATCTTACACCGCCTAGGTACTCACGGGAGTTCCTCCTTATGTTTTCAAGTCAATTTCCACATTCCCGATGTGGTAAGCAAAAGTGTCAAAATGAGAAAAATGCCAATTTTATCTTGAAGGCCATTTCAGTTCATTTCAAATTGGGTGCATGATTAAAAGATGGATGACATGAGTTTTGGTTTCATTCTTCTTCCCTTGCTCAGAATATGAATTATTTAGTCTCATACTTCACTCATCATCAATGCTCTTGCAGTGGCAGAATCAAGATCAAGGCAGGGTGAACAAAGTGCATCCAATCTCTCCCATGTGAATGGTTGATCATAAAGATGTGACAATGTCTCAAGGATCAGAAGGATTTTCTCAATAAGGGGAGTCATCTTCTAGTATTCTTAGTGGTCTACTTCTCAAGTGCTCATCACTCCTCTTCTCGGTGTGTTCAAGTAGTGTGGCAAAGGTTCATCATTTCAAGAGTTTTCAAAAAGAGGCAAAGTGTTAAAGTGGTCTTCATTGGAGCTTTTCATTAGTGCATTATTATGGAGGGTCATTAGGGGTAAAATTTTCATCTTTAAATTCTTTAGAGCATATCTTCATCAATGGTAGTGGAATCTTCATCCATATTTTGGAGAATTTCTCTTTTCTTCTTTTATCTCATTCTTTCTCCCCTTCTCTCCCCCCTTTCTAATTCTTCATTACATATAATCATTATATTTCATCTAATTCACTTAAGTGACTTTCTAAAGTTATATTGTAAAAGTACCTTTAAATTATAAAAGGGAACTTAATTTTCACTTCCTATGAAGATGTAAAGTCACAAGTGAATGAGAATGTTAAGATTCATGTGTGGGAGATGAGAGGTCAATTCACATTGATATAAATTGGGGTAGCTTCTCCATTTCAAAGGATCTTGAAAATTCTAGTTCTTTGGTAGTAATTGTGGATTATCATTATTTAACTTTGTATCATCAATGCACAAGAAATAAAATCTACATTTCTTCATTCCCATTTTCCTATGTATTCCTCTATTTTCTCTCTTTTATGCACTTTACAAGCATAGTGATCAAGAAAGAGCTATGTATATTTGATAAAAAAATCTAAGAAATGTGTGTCTAGGTTTGTTCTCATCACTAGATAGCTTCATTTTTCTTTCCTCTATATTGAATGTTGAAATACTTTAGTTATTGGGTGTGAATTCTACTTATGCCTACTCACATCATTAACCTTCCTTTTTCTAATTTCTCTCCTTCACCCCTCATTGTTGTAATTTCCTCCCTTGTACCCCATACAAGAACTTTGCCACATGTTCAGTGGAGTGTTCTTGTGTGATCCCTATCCTATTTTGTAAACCAAAACATTTAGATATGAGTAGATTAGTTTACATTCAATAATGGGAGCTACACCATTCAATGCAGAGGGGTGTAACCCCGTGAGTGTTGGTGGAAACACCTAATTTTCCATATCAAAAAATTATTTCACCAACAGATCAATAATATAGTGTTGTGTTCTAGTCTCATGAATGTTAAATGTTGAGAGTAGTGTGACGTAATAGGATGTACGTATAATATTATTCTTCATTGAGCTCCCTAGTTTTGCTTGCATCATATGAAATCGATACTAATAATAATCCTGACGATAAAAAGGAGAGTGCATATGTATCTTCTAACCAATAAATGTTGTGTAGAATATGTCATATCTGCATGTTAAAAGAGTCTTTTTTTATTTTGTTGAGGGTAGTACTATGAAGGATTGAAAATAAGATATTTTAATAATAATTTTGCATTAAGATGTGTTAAAGAAGTCTGAAAATAGGAGATGAAGCAATAAATACAAATATGATAGAAATATTTTTGTATCTCATTCCCGAGGAAGTGTCTATATGTGAAAACCCTAATTTTATTTATGATAATTCTTTATGTTATTAATTTTAAATTACTTGCAAATACACAAAATTATTTAATAAATAATATAATTATAACAATACAATTATAAGAGATAAAATGAAATTTATATGCAATAATAAAATATTGCAATTATTATTGAAAGGTTTAGGATGCATATCTGTACGATCCTCATGGATATCAATTTCAACCTTATACAATGGAAGCAAAAGAAAACAGATTAGCACTTGTGCGGTGAGGAAAAAAATACTTGCAAATGTAGAACACAACCATAGCGAGGGCCTCTAGGGTGTACTTTGTACCCCGATTGAATACACCGTATGCACCTCTTCTCGAAACACAAGCTACTTTCTTCATACTTCACCTTTGGAGGTTAGCCTTTAAATGATTTCATTTTGATACATTCCAATATATATATACCCTTGTTTTTACTCATCAAGAGTCCCTTTTATAATATCAAGGGGTGGTTGAATAGCTGACACTCGAAGTGACATCCCTTAGATGAATTTATTTTATTTTCATAAATAATCAATTCCACAATTATAATACGCCTCCTATTAGGTATCTACCCACATCAACATCTCTTGAATTTTAACTATGTTTTTTTACATAAATGTTTATCACTTACCTTACCCCTTTTTGAAATTTGGTTAAAAGAGGGTTTTGGTAGAGCCCTACCCGATGTTGTGGTAAAAGTAAATATTTGTAAGTAAGTGGTCGGTAATGTTAAAATGTCAAAGTTGGGATAAGTAGAGAAGTAGGGTCTACATGATTAGGAATTAGAAATATTATATTTGTAATAAGGACAAGAGTGATGTCATAAATATTTTGTGTATTTTATTTGTGGAAAAGTCTAAAAAGGTGGAACCCATGTGAGATGATAAGGTTTATCTTATCTTAGAAAAGATAACCTACATGTAAAGATAAGAGTTTAGGCATGAAATATGATTGGCGGAAGAGATTTCCTATCTATCTTAGAGATAAGATGGATAAGCCTAAATTCCTATAAATAAAGAGGCCACCCCCCTCATTTAGCATAGAAGGAAGTAGTGAGAAATATTGTATGAGTAAGTGTGTAAAGGAAGCCATCATTTTGAAGGTGTGTTAAAGAAGCCATTAAGAAGTGTAATTGTGAAGTTTCTCCCATAGTTATTGTTGGAAGGCAAGTGAAGTCAGTAACACTTGAAGTACCTCATGGGTGAGATTGTAACAATTTCATGTTGATATTATAATTTACACTTATATTTCAGATTTATCATCATTCCTTCTTATCATAGTCTATGGTATTCTTGTGTTATGTTTGTTGTTGTGTTTCAGATTCCATCCACCAAACTAAAAGTTGTGCATTAGTAAATAATCATAGCATACGAGGAGTTCGGTGAAGAATTATCATAGTCGGATTGGTGATGACATTTTGGTTCCGTTCTTAGGGACCATTCCTCGTTAGTGGATTTTACGGAGAGATATTCCCACTTAGTCAAAAATCATTTGGAGGGTAACCTTGTTTTTCTTGTGCATAGTAGTTACCATGGTAAAGTCACGTGAATTTTTACCATGAATAGTCACTTGTGAATAGTTCACTTTTTACGTGAATAGTATTTCTGCGATAACTTCACTTTTTACTTGTGAATAGTGTTTACCACGGTAAAGTCGATTTTTTTACGCATGATAAGTCAAGTTTTACCATAGTTTACCATGGTCATTTCTATTTTCTTTGTAGAAAAGTGTAAAGTCACTTTCTATTATAGTGATTCAATTATTTGTGCACATAAGTCTTGTTGATTGTACTTGTGGGTTGGTATTTCACTTTGTGGTTACTTTTGAAAATGGGGAAGATTCTATTTTTTCAGCTCAATCTAATGAAGATGCTTCCTCTTTCATTCAAGAGTTTAAACGATCTTGTATTTGTAATGGCCTTATAAGAAGGGAACAATGGACTGAATTTTTTCCTACCTTTTTGGATGGTTCAGCACTTAGGTGGTTTGAAACACTAGGTGAAAATGTAAAAAACTCATGGGATTTATTAACTGAAAGTTTTCTTGAAGAATTTGGTGAACAACAGAAATATGCAGATCTCATGATCGAGATCACAAAGCTAGCCCAAGGAGAGAAGGAGAAGATAAGAGATTATCATGCTCGTGTTCTAGAGCTAAGGAGGAAGCTCGATGCCCAGATCGGAAGGAAGGATTAGCGGATGGGTTGATGAATGGCGTGGATAATCTCCTCTGTAAGCACTTCATTCTTGGGATGAAGCCAGAGATCCAGACAACGAGTGAAGTATGACCACCTAGCTACCATTGAACAAGAAAAGGAGATTGCAAGAAGGCAAGAAGAAAGCATGGAAGAGGAGCCCAAAGAAATTGTTGCTAAAGTAGAGCCTACACGGCACCTTTGGTCGAGAATCCTGACCACTCTCGGTGAGCACAAATATTTCTCCTAGTACATCTCTGAGTATGAAGATCTGCTCAAGAAGATGGGTCGAGTTAACTATTAATCTTCTTGAGGAAAAGAATTTAGTTCTCGGGGAGGAGATAGAGGTCAAAAAGAAATATTTCTGAAGTTGTATGTTATGGTTGTTATAAAAGGGTCATTATAAGTATAATTGTCGAGATAGAGCTTCTACATACAGTAGAGATAATGATAAAGGAAAAGCACACTGTGAATTCTTTTGATGTAGTAGATAAGAGCATAAATAATGAAGTAGATGTGTTTGTAACAAAAAAAAGAAAGAAAAAGATAACCAAGATGGAAATGATCCTAAGAAGATGAAAGGAGAAACTAGTAAGAAACATAGGAGAAGAAAGTTGGGTGTGCGGGATTTTACGATTTCACGGGGACAAGGACCATACTCCATCTTAGAAGATCTATCCAAAAGGCTGCAAATATTACATATGGTCAACTCTTGGCTATGTCTTCGAGAAGGCGGGAGGCTGCGAAGTGGACTCAATGCTCGCGAAGGAAGGAGGTTGAGGTCCCTGTTTTGGAGGTAGAGGCGGATCCCTATGCTCACAAGTGAGGTATTATGTAATGGTATTTCAATTCATGATGTCTTAGTTGATGGAGGTGCTGCAGTTAATGTAATGATTGAGTCTGTAATGAATATGTTGGGTTTAAAAATTGATCGCCCCTCAACACTTATGTTAAGGTCATTAAATAAGGGAAAAACTAAACCAGAAGGTGTAGTTTCAAATGTGGCAATATCTGTTATGGGTGTTGTATGTGTGGTAGACTTTCAGGTGATGAAAAATGGTGTTATTGCGTACCCAATGTTGTTGGGAAGACCATGGCTAAGGAGAGTTCATGCGAAACTCTTTGGAATGAAGGCTTCATGACACTTGGATGTGGTAGAGAGAGGGTGAAAATAAATGTGATCCTCGGCATCATAAGCGAAGAACACTGTCGATTCAAGTGATGAAACTGATGATTGGACATCCTCTGATTACTCTAGTACCAGTGAAGTGGACACAGAAGATGAAGAAAGTGAGGTTGATGTTTCGGTCATGGATATCCTTCCAGTCACACCGACTCATGACCCCATAAAATTATCTGAAGAAGAAATTGATGATCGTCTCCAACAAATAAAGATTGGTGATCTTTGTGATGGAGAGTGAGAAGGAATCCTACCTCCGGCTCTTTTGAAGGTACATACACATATTCACTTTTGATTACAAGGAACTCATCAAGTAAGTTGGGTAGAACATTCTATTGAGCTGGTAGATGGTCGTTAAGCCCATAAAGCAAATGCCATATAGAATGAATCCTAATTTTTCCAAGACTGTAAAAGAAGAAATAGATAAGTTGCTTGATGCAGGATTCATATTTGTTGTGGAGAATTCAGAATGGGTTTCTCCCATTGTGATCTCAATAAAAAAGAATGGGAAGCTACGCATTTGTGTTGATTATAGGAAGCTCAATAAGGCAACAAAGAAGGATCATTACCCTCTTCCATTCTCAGATCAGATCTTGGACGAAGTAGCTGGCCAGGAGTGTTATAGTTTTGCTGATGGATATAGTGGATACAACCAAGTTCGTATAGCGGAGAAAGATCAGTTGAAGACCACGTTCACCACTCCTTGGGGAATGTTTGCTTATAGAGTTATGCCTTTTGGGTTGTGTAATGCTCGGCAACATTCCAGCGTTTGATGAATAGGGTGTTTGAACCCTACATTGGGAACTTCATCAGAGTATTTTTGGATGATTTTTGCATCTATGGGAGCAAGATGGACCACTGCACCGAGATGGAGACAACATTTCAAAGGTTAGATGAAGCACAAGCCTCACTAAACCCCTAAAAGTGTGTCTTTGGATGTTCTAAAGGTGTTTTGTTAGGGCATGTTGTATCAGAGATGGTATTAGTGCTTGATCGATAAAGTTTCAAAAATCAAAGAGTTACCATTTCCTATGAATAGAAGTAAGTTGAGATCATTTTTAGGCCATGTGGGTTCTTATAGAAGGTTCATCAAGAATTTCTCAAAGATTGCCTGACCACTAACTTGAGTTCTTGAAGAAGGATGTTACTTATGAACCGAGGAAATAAGGCGCATGAAGCTTTTGAACAAGCTGAAGGAAGCCACTGGTGTCTTCACTGTTTTAAAGAATCAGATTGGAGCAAGCCATTCATTGTGTATTGATGCCTCGAGATGCAGCACTAGGAAGTACTACGAGCCAAAAAGGATGAAAATGGGAATGATCATCCGGTTTACTTTGGGAGAGAGACAAATGAGTAGTCTTTGAGGTAAATTATCTTATGCTTGAAAAAGAGGCTCTAGCTATCATTTTTTTGTAAAGAAGTTTAGAAATTACTTGCTAGGGCAGAAATTTATAGTTGTAACAGATCATCAGGCTCTAAAATATATTGTAAATAAGCCTAACCCATCAGGGAGGATAGCAAGATGGATAATTTTTTGCTGAGAATTTGAATTTGATATTATAGATAGGCCAGGAAAGAAGCATGTCAATGCAGATGCACTCTCTCGAGCCTATGATGGTTTAGGTTCATCTTGTGATGATGATGATTTCCCAGATGCAACATTGTTATCCCTTGACACAATCCCTAGTGAATACATAGATATTTGGAATTATCTGAATGAATTCAAGTTTCTGATGGTGCCAATGTCAAAGACTAAGAGGAAGATTACTCAAGCCAGTCGTCCATATTCTATTCTGCATGGAGTATTATTTGAATAGGACACGATGGACGATCTGAGAGGCGAGTTGGACGTGATCGAGGGAAGGAGCTGATAGAAGAATTCCTGATGGTACATGTGGAGGACACTTCTCTAGACAACTTACACAAGAAGGATCTTGGATGCGAGGTTATCTTTGGCCCACTCTTTTTAGAGATTGTTATAATTATTGTAAGACATGTGATATTTGTCAAACACATGGTAGCAGTAAGACTTCATCAGCTCCATTATGCCCTATTCTTCCACTTGGTCCCTTTGAAAAGTGGGGAATAGATATTGTAGGTCCACTTCAACTACCCCATGCCAAAATAAGTATATTGTAGTTGCCATGATTATTTAACCAAGTGGGTTGAAGCTAGGCCATTGAAAACAACTTCCATGGATGAAGTGGCAAGGTTCATATATGAACGCATTGTCACAGATTTGGTTGTCCATTAGAAATTGTGCAGATCAAGGAAGCCACTTCATTAATGAGGTGGTAGAAGCCCTAGTCAATAAATTTTCTATTAAGCACGGGAAGGCAACAACATACAAGCCAAGCACAAATGGACGAGGTGGAGCGAACAAATTTTGTGTTGTGTCAAATTCTAGCAAAAGATGCAGCCTTGCGGTACATAAGTGGGATAAAAGGATTCATGCGGCATTGTGGGCATATAGGGCAACATCAAAGTCAGCAACAGGATACTCCCCATTTCGGTTGGCTTATGGCATTGATCGATTCTTCTATTGAGTTTGATATTCCCCTTTGTGAGAGTTATGAAAAATGAAAGGATGGATGAAAGTGATTGATAAAAGAAAGGTTGGTACATCTTCATTTGCTAGAGGAAATGAGGAAATAGCGAAGGATACAAGCTATAAGAAGAAAATGAAGCGAGAAGGAATACTTTGATCAAAAGATCCGTTGGTCTCCATTTCATGTGAATGACTTGGTTCTAGTATATGATTCGAGATACAAAAAAAAAAAAAGAGAGAAAATTTCTTCCAAAATGGATGGGGCCCTACAAAATAGCAGTTGTGCATGAAAATGGTACGTCCATTTGGAGGAATTGGATGGCACTCCCATTACTGAAATGGGTCAACCACGACAAGTTGAAGATTTTCCAAGCACGAGAATAGTCTACTCGAGGGACGGAGTAGAAGCTAGGAAGGGGAAGATGTCGACACTAAAATTTTCCTCCGTAATTTCTATTTCATTAATGTATGTATTAGGAATAGGATGTTGTTAAGTGTAATTAGTAGTAGCGTCGATAGAAGATAACGGCATTTCGATACGGTGCCGCCAATAATGTAAGTACGGTAATAGTCAAAAGTACAATAGGAATGTTTGTAAAAGTAAATATTTGTCGTAAGTGGTCGGTAATGTTAAAATGTCAAAGTTGGGATAAGTAGAGAAGTAGGGTCTACATGATTAGGAATTAGAAATATTATATTTGTAATAAGGACAAAGAGTGATGTCATAAATATTTTGTGTATTTTATTTGTGGAAAAGTCTAAAAAGGTGGAACCCATGTGAGATGATAAGGTTTATCTTATCTTAGAAGATAAGCCTACATGTAAAGGCAAGAGTTTAGGCATGAAATATGATTGGCCGGAAGAGATTTCCTATCCTATCTTAGAGATAAGATGGATAAGCCTAAATTCCTATAAATAAAGAGGCCACCCCCCTCATTTAGCATATAGAAGGAAGTAGTGAGAAATATTGTATGAGTAAGTGTGTAAAGGAAGCCATCATTTTGAAGGTGTGTTAAAGAAGCCATTAAGAAGTGTAATTGTGAAGTTTCTCCCATAGTTATTGTTGGAAGGCAAGTGAAGTCAGTAACACTTGAAGTACCTCATGGGTGAGATTGTAACAATTTCATGTTGATATTATAATTTACACTTATATTTCAGATTTATCGTCATTCCTTCTTATCATAGTCTATGGTATTCTTGTGTTATGTTTGTTGTTGTGTTTCCAGATTCCATCCACCAAACTATTCTGAAACTTGATATGAATAAAGCCTTGATAGAGTATCATGGCTTTCCTTGACAAGGTAATGAAAAACTTTGGGTTTGATGCTCGCTTCAAAAATATTATCAATGTTTGTATTTCAACTCCCGAGATTCTCTGTAATTGTCAGCAGTTCACCCGATCGGTTTTTCTCCGAAGGTGAGGCATCATAAAATGGGATCCCATCTCCCCACTTCTCTTCATTATCATGGCAAACAACTTTAGTAGATTAATTACCAAAGTAGTTTCTTTAGGATACCTCAAATGGTTTCAACCAAATTACACAGCTATTACTATTTCACATCAAGCAATTTGTTGATGACACTATATGCTACTCATGGCCTCAATTATGGAAGAAAATAAGATGAAAACTATTCTCAACACCTATGAATAGGCTTTGGGAAACTAGATAAAGTTTAATAAGAGCTCCATCTATTTTTTCAACACTCCAGCTAGAAGGCAAAGGAAAATTACTCAGATATTGGGATGTGAAATTAACTCTCTTCCCACCACTTATCTTGGTCTTCCTTTAGGTACTAACAAATTTTCCTTGAATGTCTAGAATGCACTGTTGGACAAGTTTCAAAGGAAGCTAGCTAGTTGGAAGGGAACCATTCTCTCAAGTGTAGGAAAATTCCTTCTTATCAAGAGTACACTTCAGAATCTTCCTATCTACATCATGTCCTTGTTTTTCATTTGTGCTTTTGTTGTCAATAGGATTGAGAGAATCCAAAAGAGATTTACGTGGATAGGTACGGAGAAAAAATATCCCACCTTGTGTCTGGAATAAAGCTTGTACCCGGTAAGAGTATGGGGGTTTAGGTATCAAAAATAGCAAGCTCGTGAACGCTTACTACCGGTCTTTAAAATGAGTTAGAGGATGCTCAAGGAGAACCTCCCTTGGATTGATCTCATGAAATCCAAATATCTAAATCAAGGTAAATCCCAAGACTTCCTTAAACTTGAGCTCCTCCCCAATGGTTCCATTTTTTGGAACAATCTTGTCAAGACTAGGAAAAATATTGAGGAGGGTTGTAAATGGACTCTTGGAAATGGTGAAGACATCCGGTTATGGGATGAGCAGAGATGGGTGAATTTTCATAATATTTAAAACAAAAATCACTGGAGAACAGCTCAAAAACAACTACAAAATGGCCATTGGTCAATAGGTCACCATTGTTATGATGAAAGACCTAAATGGAATAACTTAAGCTCTATAATCTCATGTCACGACAAGATTATATTAGAATTTTAAAAAACCCTTAGTCACATTCCAATCAACATCACACAAGTTAAGGATGAGTTCATATCACCCCATTCCTTTGATGGAGATTACATATTCAAAACCGGTTATCAAGTGCTTGTATATGAGTAGCGTCCATAAGTAGCTTTCCATGAGTACAATCACAGTTAAAGAACTCACCCCTAAGATCAATCAGTTCCTTTGGAAGGTCTTATATAAAAGCATCATTACAATTGATAATATTATCAAGAAGTGTTCCACTATGCCCAACAGAGATGCTATCTTTGTAAAAATATAACGAAACCATTCATCATCATCTCTTACCCTTGTTCTTGCCTTATGGAAGCTCATATTTTCTAGATTTGGAATTTCTTGGAAGTTCCCAGAGGATATTGTTCAAGCTTGGGAACAGTGGCAACCTCCCTTCAAACATGGCTTACTCAAGAGGTTTTGGAAGCTTTTATTCCCACACACTATATGGAGAATTTGGAAGGCCCAAAATTCTCTCATATTCAGGGATGTAAACAAACCAATCAAAAGTCTCCTCAATGAAATCAAAGTCACGTGCCAAAGGAAAAAATTCAAGATTCAAGCCTCCTAAAAATGCCAAATACCCCAAAGAGGAAGAAAAATTCTTGAAGGCTTGGACTATTGATTTTTAGCAAGGACAATTGTCTTCTCCTACATTGACAGGTCTCTTGTTCAGTGGATTCCCCCTCAAGAAGGTTGGCACAAATTGAACTTTGATGGGGACTCTAAGGGAAACCCTGGTGTGCTAATGGTGGTCAAGGGCTCATCGAGAAACCAACAAGGGCACCCAATTTTTGCCTATGCAGGACCTATGGGGAAACAATCTAACAACTATGCATAATCCCTTACTCTCACGGGAATCATAACTACGGGGATCTCAACATCTCCAATTTAATTATTGAAGGAGACTCCTTGAATGTTATTAATAATCTTATTGGTTCCCATCCCCCAAGATGGACCATTAAAGACTTCATTAGTGAATCTAAGATGTTATGTAAAGGCTTTTCAAACATCAAAATTTGTCATGTCTATAGAGAAGGGAATGGGGCGGCGGATTCACTTGCTAATGATGGGGTCATCATTGATAAATTCAAATTTTGGTATGATTTTGAGGAGATCCCCCTTGCACCCCATCCATCATTATTAATGAGGCTAAGGACACTTAACATTTTAATCATGTTAAGTTCAAGCGGATAGGACACATGTGGATAAATGAGTGCGATTACTCTTGCCTTGTGTGAATGTACTCTCCTGCAAAGATCTTTTTGCTTTTATTTTTAGCCTGAGCCTCATTTATAAAGGCCTTTATTTGTATTTTCATCCAAAAGGTTCGAGTCTGAAATATTTATCACTTACATGTGCCATCAAATTTTTGTTAGGCTATCTAATAATCCAGCGTTTGGGTAGATATTACTTTGTTTCTAAGACCAATTGCATAATAGGGGCTCCATCATACAAATTGGATCCCATACTCGTGATCCCTCTTAGTAGAATAATGTGGCACTTTGGAATATTTTAAGCTTTAAAGGGTTCACTAACTTTATGTAGAGGATTAAGGGCAATAACTATCCACATATCCCGTAAAATTTTGTTATGAAATGGAAAGACAAAGTCATTTATTTCAAGGACAAGTAATTTTCCATTACATAAGAGATATTTTCATTCATCACAGGCATGAGCATGGAGGGAGAATTTTTAAAATAAATTTGAAAAAGATACTAAGAACAATGGTTTACGATAAGGATGAGACTCTTCAAATTGGAAAATATGGAATCCTTTGCTCTTCCATCCCTCAGCCCTATAATGAAGTGGAAAAAATGGTGGTCCGTTATGTCACCTTGGAAGGAAGATTCTTGACACTTCCCCTGCATCATCTTATCTTGCTGAATCACTTCCGCCATGCATACAAGGTGAGTTTCCCTTTTACATCCTGCACTCACTTGAAAATTCTATTAAGGAGGTTCAATCCACACACATGTCCTTCCCCTGCATCAAGGGGTTATCTTCCTGCTACATCAATATTTCCTTGATGTCATTGCTAATGATCTTTCCCCCTCTCTTCCCCCCTCCCCTTAGTAACCAAGAATTAGGTCCAAGAACCTTAATGTTTGTGAACCCCTTTCTGATCCCCATGTTAAACACATTCTCTGCAACATCTCCAAAGTCAAAGATACCATTGGAGTGGAGAGCCTACTAAAATTTAGCCAAGATCCTCATCCCCCTTCTAGCTCGGGTCTATCGGTGCAAGTCAAATATCATCTTTGAGATCTTAAATAAATTAAAGAGAATGTGGATCATTGATCAAGGAAGGTCTTGAAACCAATGTGGATCCTTATATTCTCTCTAACTTGTAGAATAATATGGACAACCTCTCTACTCATGTGCGGAAATGGAGGATAGAGTTGTTTCATATGGAATAAATTTAGTCTAACTATATATTTCTATACATAGGAAGTGTTGGATTATATTCAGTGTCAATGTTAAATAGTTATGTGATGCATGCAAAATTCTAGACTGCTTGGAAGAATGGTAAGCTTAAGAAGAAAACACTCAAAGAAGGCAGCTAAGACCTTTTTGTCATGAAAGCGTAACTAGTCTCTAAAAAATCTTGAAGATTGCTCCAAAATTTTATGATGAATCCACTGAGTTAGTTTAGTTTCTTGTCCTTTATCTATTTCTATGTTGTTGTTTTGCTATTTTTATGCTCTTGTTTCATTGTTTTGTGCTAGTTTGGGATTCTTGTAGGTAGATGGCCCTTGCCTTAGTTTACTATATGTTTATCTTACTTTTGGATTTTGTTAGGGTGTGTCCCTAACTATCAAAAAACTTTATTGTCTTTGTATCATCTACGGATTTTGATTTTTTGTACTATAGGGTATGGTCCTTCAAAACCATTTACTAATAATAAAAAGCATACTTTTCAATCCAAACATGAATGTTTAAAATAATACACATAATTTTAAAGAAATATAACATGGAAAACATTATGATCATCGTAGATAATTGAGGAGGTAAAATCATTTAGTATGATAATTAAATTTTATCAAAATTTCCAAATGGTCAAAAAAATGGAAAGAGATAACATCGTATTTTTCTAATTTTAACAACCTATAATAATGTTAATGTACTCTTAGATTAATATTTAGATCACCAATTTTCAAATGTTGAAATATTTGCACTTTTAAATACATTTCAAGTTTTATATTGATCTTATAAAACATTAAATGTTTTGTTCTTCCCTATTAATTATTTCTTAAATTTATTTTAAATCTTGATTTCATGGAGGCTCTTTAGATAGGGATTCGGATAAAAAATAATTGTTTGTAATTCTATCCATATTTTAGTCAAAAGGTACATTTTAATTTAATCATGACCCATGGTTAAAGTTGCTTTTAAACATCAATCAAGTTAAATAATCTTCCCATATCTCAAGTATTTTAGTAGTATACATCTTTAACATTTTAATTCATCCATTTATTCTCTATAATTCGATTTTCGATAACAATCTAAAACTTAAACTAATCCATGTTCACCAAATTTTCATGCACATAAAAATTTCTATATCTCTCTAGGGTCAATAACACCAAAATATTTGAAATTCCACATAAGTGAAAAATCATTTACAAATATATGGGTGATATTTTGTTATAGATCACTTCAAATTTTCACAGGTAGAAATGAATTGTTTTTCAACAATGTCTACCCACTACAACTAGGTTAGTGTCATGAAATTATACGCATTTGATGGTAATCCTATATAAAACATTCCATCATTTATTCCCATTTCCAACTTTTGGCTAGTGGATGGAAGATGACCTAGTTTTTCATGTGTAATTCCTTAATCCTTTAAAATCTTAGGCTTATTGTAGATATTTAGAAAATGTCTTGTAACTTCAGGTTTGAAGCCAAACTATAACTTTTCTTTTAATATTTTTTCAAAATCGGATCCCCTATAAAATGTCAAGCACAAAGAGTCTCTCAAAATTATTGTTTTATCACGTAGATTAGAATACAATATTTTTCTTTATCCATACAACATTTCATTCACAGTCTCTAATAATATAACTACGTAAGGTTGGTCATTAGTGTACATTAGATGATTGTGTGAACTTCATAAAGGTAATGACTAGAACTAACATTTTTAGGTAATTTATATTTGATAGTTTTTCAAGCTGGTTGATCTTTCAATTGCAACATTTTTAAACATAATACTAAAATTGAATATCAATACTTAAAAGTTCATTGGCAATATTCTTTTTAGGGGTTCTTAACATACCATTTTCTTTCCATATTTTAACATGATCAAAATCCTACTCAATTAGTTCAGATCTACCCATGAAAAAATTTTAGGGGTGAATATTTGTAGAAATCAAAGGTATAAAGATTTTGAATTTTGAGATTTCCAATAATTTTAATCACTTATGTGCACACCCATATAATCTTTACGACAATTCAAATATAAGAACATTTGAATATAATTTTTGCTTTATTTATAATTTTATAAGTGACATGACTTAAAGTTATAATTTTAACATGTACTAAAACATTCTAATGTTATATAAGCATTAATTTCCCATAATATCTGATTTTCCACTTTCATTATAACATAAAATATTTAAAATCCATAATTATAATTTATTTAATTCCAAAGTTAAATGATTTATGAGAGATTATTGATCGAAATGTATCTTTAATTACAAGTCTTATGTCAAATCTATTGTGAAACACTTTTTAAATTATCTTTAGGGTTTTTATCATATCTATCATTATTTTATTTTATTGATATGAGATATATGTTTAGGTATTCCTTTGGAATAGATGTTAATCATAATTATATTATGTAATAGTCAACGATAATGAAATTACATGATTTAAACCACTACTTTGAGTGAGATTACAATTCTCCTAATAGATACTGTTGATGAATATACTCAATGATGTTCTATAGTTAATTTACATAATTTATAAGATCAACTTAATAATACATATATGCACTTTCTTTTCAATAAATGAAGAAATATTTATCTTAAATCCTTAAATTATCGACATTCCATTGTCAAGATTATTCTTCATGTCTCCTAACATACCTTAGATTTATATACTTCCTTTTTCGTCAAGGCTATTGTTTGTCATCTTCATTCTTTCTTAAGTGTTGTATCCATTATCCCCCTTGGGTAAGATTTAATTATCGACTTCTATTTGAAAAATTCTACATATCATTTTCACATGTATAGACTTTAATCTCATCCATTCGATCATTTTATTCTAAGGTATTTGATTACAAATGCCTTTTAAAAGAACTAATCAACTTTAGGAAAAAAATTATATGGACTTTTAAACTAAATATTTGAATTAGCTTACCATTCTTGGTGAATAAGAAATGACAATTTCTACTTCATAATGCATAACTTTACTTTATTTACTTGTCAGACATTATTCCCCATGGTCATGTGTCTATAAGTTTCCTATTTGTTATGGTTTTACATTTTTAGTTTACTTGATTTTAGAATCAGCCTTATGTCAATGATAATTATCCTAAGCTAAGTGTCTAGAATGATTGAAACTAACATAAACATTGTTTTTGACTAAAGGTCATTAAAACTTTGTTAAAAAATTGAAGTAAGGAATAACCATCTTTTTGACTCAAATGAATCATCCACTTTATTGTCTCATTGAAGAAGATACTTTTCTTTACCTTGGGTGTCTCGTTACATTTGAATGAATTTCAGATAGATTGATAATTTTACTATTTATATGTCAAATTTTTTTTCCTTCTTCAAAAAACAACTTATCCATAGTTTATTGGTTCATATCAATAGGGTTTAACATGTGTGCAAATATGCATTATTTGGAACTTTATGGTCAATTTTTAATAAATTTATTAGCCAATATAAAAATAATGTACATATTTTGAATGATTCAATGGACATATTATTCTAATGACGATTTGGTATACTATTATTTCTCGATTTTGGTTTGTAATAATAGCTTAGCAAATATTTTATTATTTTCTATAATTACCCTTGGATATCAAAAACCTAATTTATTCCATATTGTCCATAATAATTAAATAATATGAGTATCATGAAATCATGAATATTATCAATACATTTAGATCCGTAATAAAAAAAAATTAATTTATTTATGAAATCAATTCATAAAAATAAGGTCCATTTCATGGTTACTTTCTTGGTTGGTTTGTTTTTGGGAGTCTTCTTTCATTGCTTAGAATCCTTTATTTGCAAATTAACCTTTGGTAAGTTTGGTAACTTAATGGTTTATAGTATTGATCTTGGGTATATTTAGGTAGTCTCTTCGATTTTGAAGATTTATTTTTAGGCCTTAAGAGCCATAAATCCCTTTTAAGTTGTCGAATCTAATAAAATAATCATGTACAGTATCTCTTGTTCAAGATTCTTAAATTTTACTAATTGTGTCACATGTTATTTTTGGTAATTAGCACATTTCCATCATTAATATGTCAAGATCTATAAATTCTAAATATAAGTTCTATATAAAAAAAAGTTCCATTTAAGATCCTATTCTAGGTGTCAATTATGCTTAGGGTCATAAAGTATGTCCTTCATCATAATTAAGGACAAAAATCAAAAATTTGTAATGCATATCATACTCTCTTAAGTACATTTGATCCTGATTTCACCTATGGGTTGAAAGAGTTGAGAATCGATATCGAGAAACTATGCACCACGATGAAGTTGCACTCCATGGTTGAATCGTAAAAGCTCCAATGTAATCACAAGGAAGAATCGATCAATCAATGGAAGAACTTGCATAACAAAACAAAGCTTGCACATGTAGAGAAAGACAACGGAGTGTCTTGGCATGCTCATAAATGTCAAATGAAGGGATACATATAGGGTGTTGAGTAACCCTAGTGCATGACTCAATAGCAAACCCTAAACCTAACCCATGTGAGATGACCCTCCATATGTGAGTGGAGGACACATAGGATAACTCACACCAACACCCCCCCTTCATCGAAGCTGGGGTAGTAGGCTATGATGAGTCAGACGGAAAGAGAAGACACTCCTAAACAACTAAGAAAGATGTGTCAATGGGGCCCGACAACTAAAGGCCTGATAAGGTGCCCATATACAAACAACATCTTCCTAGAAGAAGAAGAAGAAAAAAGGACTACATAGCCCGAAGAAGATGAAGTAGTACATAGAAGACCTCACCCCAAGAAGAGACCGTAAGTGAAGAAACTTCATCTCAGTGAAGGGCTTGGTAAATAAATCTACAATCTGATCATTTATGTCTGAATGTACTGAATGTCGATGATACCATCATGAATAAGCTCTCATATGAAGTGCATATGGATCTCAATGTGCTTCATCATGTTGATGTTGAACTAGATTTTACAAATTGAGATAGTGCTTGTGTTATCACAATAGATAATGGTAGGCCACCGAAAGTGGATGCCAAACTCTGTCAGAATACCCTATAGCCAAATAGCTTCATGTGGCAGTGTTAACTGCTCCTCTGTATTCTGCCTCTGTAGATGATATCACAATTACATTCTACTTCTTGCTAGACCAACTAATAGGACCCGAACCAAGAGAGAAATTATAGCCAGAAGTAGATTTCGATGATCTAAGTCACCCCAATCAGAATCTATGAACCCAATCAAGTCAATATCTACCCCTCCATGATAGTGAATGCCATCAGTATAAGTGCCATGAACATAATGAAGGATCCATTTAGCTACTTTCAATGTAGCTCATGTGGCTCCTGCATGAATCTGGACATGATCCCAATAACATACGATAAATCCGGTTGAGTGTGAGTCAAGTAAATCAAGCTCCCCACCAACTTATCGATAAAGGGTACCATCAACCAAGGGAGTAGAGCAATATGAAACCAACTTAACCTGGAAAGAAAAGGAGTAGGAGAAGACTTGTAATCGGACATCTGAAAATGAGCAAGCAAATCAAGAGCATACTTAGGTTGTGAAATCAAAATTCTGAGTCAGATTGTGAAATATGGATCCAAGAAAGTAATGAAGTAGACCTAAGTCAGTCATGGAAAACTTGTTGGCCAAGGTGATCTTCATAGAATCAATGATAGAGGAAGAGCTACCTGTGATCAACAAGTCATCAACATAGAGAACAAGAATGAGTATGGAGTCATCTTGCCATAGAATATAAACATTTGGATCAGAGTGACACCTAGTAAACCCTGATGTAAGTAAAAAGGAGTCCATCTTGGCATACCAAGCCCGAGGGGCTTGTTTAAGGCCATAAAGAGACTTCTTTAACTTACAAATGAGGGAGGGATCATGGACATAACCGGAGGTTGTTCCATGTAGATCTCTTCCTCTAGGTCACCATGAAGGAAGGCACTCTTAACATCCATTTGATGGACTTTCCATCATTTTGTGTGATAATGGCTAGGTCATTCGAATAGAAGTCATCTTCACAACCGGAGAAAAGGTTTTAGTATAATCAACCCCAGCTATCTGGGAGAAACCCTTAGCTACTAATCGTGCTTTAAAATTTTTGACATCTCCATCTACTCCATACTTTGTTCAGAACACCCACTTACACTGAAATGATTTTTCTTCCTTTCGGAAGAGGGGTGAGATCCCAAGTATCATTCTTCATGAGAGAGGAATACTCCTCATCCATGGTAGAATCCCACTCAGGAATACTAGAAGCCTCCTGAAAAGGCGTGGATAGAAGCGAGAGGTGAAGAAAGAGTGGGGTCAATGAAATATGAGTGAGTACGTCTCATATCCGAAGTATCTCCAACTAAATCTCTAGCACTTTGCAAAGTTTTCCTAGCCCAAAGAGGACCTAGGAGGATCAGGCTGAGTTGGAAGATTCTTCACTTGAGTGAGAAGGGACATAGTCCTCATCATCACTACTTATCAGAATCGGAAGACTCAAAGGTCTGATGGTGGGAGGATCAGGAAGAGGAGCATGCTCAACAACATCATCATCTGATGAGTTAGAATCTGAATCAACAAGCTGAAGAACCTCAATAGGTGGAGAAGTAGAAGTCGAAGAAGACTCATCGAACTTAACACTTCTCTCAATATAAAGCTCATGAGAAGTAGGATTCAACAATTGATATCCCTTCATGCCATCAGGATACCCTACAAAGATACAAGGTTTGGATTGTGGTTCCAATGCCTTGCATTTCTTCTTGGGAATCGAGCCATAGCCTTGGATCGAAGACTCGAAAGTGCTCAACATCAGGTTTGCATCCAAACCAAGCTTCAAAGGGTGTCATCCCTCTTACTGCCTTGTGTGGAACATGGTTCTGAATGTAATTAGCACAATTCATTGCTTTAGCCCAATACTATGGAGGAAGAGACTTTGAGTGAATCATACAAGTGGCCATCTCTTTAAGAGTATGGTTCTTTCTTTTCTGACTCCATTACTGTGAAGGGCTATAAGCAATTGTATGCTGTAAGGAGATCCCTTCAGAAGTACAGAAATCCATGAACCTATTGTTTACATATTCACCTCCATTGTCGGTTCGAAGAACCTTAATAGACCGTTCTTCCTGTTTCTCGGCAAGAGCCTTAAAGTCTGAAAATGTTCAAAGACTTCAGACTTAAGCTTAAGAAAATATACCCAAGTATATCGTGAATAGTCATCAATGAAGGTTAGCACATAAAGAGCTCTAGTAAACGAAGGAGATGGAAATGGACCAGAAATATCGTTGTGAACAAGATCCAAAGGATGAGTAGCTCTCTAGGATTTTCCTTTGTCAAATTTCTTTTCAGGATGCTTTCAAAGGTACAACCC
The DNA here is from genome assembly GCA_018340775.1 of Taxus wallichiana var. yunnanensis. NCBI lineage: Eukaryota > Viridiplantae > Streptophyta > Pinopsida > Cupressales > Taxaceae > Taxus > Taxus wallichiana. Next base: position 817,725,913 of record CM031240.1, on the reverse strand, counting down.
TCACAAAGACCCTTAGAAAACTTGATGTGGGGTAACCCATTGACCATTTCATTTTGGCTCAATTGTTCAAGGTAGCGATAATTTAGATGTCTAAAATGCTCATGCCATAGCTTACTAACCTCATTTGCATGAGTGAGCAAGGCAGTGGGTGTAGAATCAGAAGTAAAGTGGGAAAAGGTATATAACCGTGAATGGTGATCCACCTTTCCCTCAGCCACTGTAGTGTCATCGTTAAGCTCACGAATAATCACGAGTTAGGACCAAATTCCACTCGCATTCCTTCACCAAGGTGAGTAATTTGGTAAACCGATAGGAGATTGGTAGAGAGATTAGGAACACTCAACACTTGGTTGAATGTTCCCCCATCCATCTCTACCGATCCACTACTAGAAACCGACATTGTCGTGTCATTACCCATCATGATTTGGGACATTCCACAAGGCTTGATGTTGGAGAACTCAACATGTGAAGAACCCATGTGGTGCGAGGCACAGAATCTATAATCCATGTCGATGAAGGAGAAAATTTGGCTACAAGGGCCTTTCCTTTCTTCTTATCAGATTTAGAACCTTTTGTAGTGGAAGACTCGGCCTTTGGAGCATTTTGTTTGATAGACTCAGGAACACCTATTTTATTTTTCTCAAGTAAATGAGTAAGGTGATCAATTTTTTCTCATACATGTATGCTCTTTATGACTAGGCTTCTTGCAATAGGAACACAAATACTTATCTTTCTGTGCTCTAGGCTCAGAATTTGAAGTGTTTGTGTAATTTTAGTTTTGGTCTTGGTTTCCTTCTTAGGTTGATCCTTTTTTCTTTCTTCTTTTCAATCTTCTTTTCCTTACTAGTACTTGCTACAAGGGCATGTGACTTGGACTTGAGAGACCCCATTTGAATGAGTTTTTCTTGTTCTCGAATGAGTTGGGATGAAAAATAGTCAAAGGAGGGCATATTCCAATCCTTGCCCAAGGAAGATTTTGTAGCGTAAAAATTTGACACAAAGATAGAATATTCGGGACCTAACTTAGAGAGAATCAACAAGATCAGTTGAGAATCTTTCTTCTCTACTTGACATTCCTTTAACAACAATCTAGTGTGGACAAAATTAAAGAGAAAATGCTTGTAGGTTTTCAACAAAATTCAAGAAAAAGCTTGTAGGTTTTCAAAATCACTAGGATTTAACCCTAGTAGTTCATTTTCCAACTCATGCGCTCTCATGTCATCGTGTTGTCCAAACATTTCATCTAACATTGTCCACGCAGACTTAGGTGTTTCAGATGACTCAATGTGGAAGAGCAAGTCGGGAGAAACAGACATGCAAAGAAGACCTAAAGCTTCATCACTACGGTTTAACCACTTAGATTTTTCAAGTTCGTCATCGGTTGGTAGTCTCAATTCTCATGGTGATGTGGGATAACCCTTTACCCCTTAATTTCATAATTATTTTTGATCTCCATTCGAAAAATTTGACTCGACGTAAGCAAAGGAATTGAAATTGCATCCATCTTGAAAAGGAGAGAGAAGGAATGTAAAGAAAACACAACCACCATGGGTAACAATATAATAACCCCCTACTTTGACACTTTATACTTTCTGGTGTTAATAGGCTTCTTGAAAAGAGTGCGAACACACCTTTAAATCCCAGTGGCAGGATGTTATGTTTTTGTGCATTTTCATGTTATTGTTTAGTACATCTTCCATGTGTTACTCTTGGATATTTAAGAACTTATGGCGGTCCCCACTTTGGATGTGAGAAACCACAATGGGAATGAAGGGGTTTGGAGGGGTTGGGATGAAGCAAATTTTCAGGAGGGCATGGTTCCTCATTAACCCATGGGTAAATTTTGTGGGTAAAAAAGGTTGACAGCAAAATTTCGGGGCCCATTACTTTTGAGAGAATACCCATTATTTGGTTAAAACCTTCATTCTACCTACATTGATTGCCAAACTGGCATAAATAGATGGACAAATTTTGGAGGAATTTATGTATGTGTTTTAATCATTAGGATTTAACCCTAGATTAGTTGTGTGCATTTTCATGCACTCTCATGTCATCTTGTTGTCAAACATTATTTAACATTTTCCATTTTAGCAATTGTCTGTTATCTTCAATGGAGTTTAGGAAGCTCGATTACGAAAGATCTCGATTATTGTAAATGTGAAGAACATGGCTTGTAATAAAGCTTATCAGAAGCAAGTTTAACCACTTAGAGTGGATGTTCGTCATCTTGGTTTGCCCACATTGGGTGATTCCCACGTTAAAATAACCCGTTTACCCCTTATTTCATAATCAATTCTATTCATTGAAAAATTAGAATTGCGTAAGAAAAGGAATGAAAGTGCATCCATACATTAGAGATTAAAATTCCTAACACAATTGGGATTAGATAATTACCCCCGCATTAGATATATTAAGTTCCATTGAACATGGGCATGCGTGCGTCTGGAAACACTTGGTAACTCACCTTGTAATCAGCATAATAACAGCGAGAGAGGAGACCACAATCGTGTTTTGGGAAGCCGCAACAAAGTGACACCGTACACAAGCACAATTGCTAAAAACTAGGAAGGAGTGAAAATCAGATCTGGTTGTGAGAAAAAGCGTCTCACGTTGCAAATGATACCCCTTGCTCTATGGTTGTGGCGGATGCGCTCACTTGAGCGCAAGCAATAATAAGGGTAATATACAATGTTTAGATGAACTCAGGATGATGTTGATGATCTTGAGGAATCGGAAAAAACGCGGAAGACAAACAAGAGGGGCTCGAGTGTCATTTGCACACTTGAGCACACAATTAGTAGAAAAAAATTGACAATAATGCCTAAGATTTATCATTTAGAAACACGTCTAGATTTTTGGCTAATTTTAGAGCTATTTGGACTAAGTTTTAAAAAAGGGTTAATAAAGAAAAGAGTTACTATAAAGATGATTTTGAATAAATACTAAACATAAATGAAGTTTAGTTAAAGAAATTAATAAAACTAGATTTAATTAAATTAAATCTAATTAATTTCAAATAATAAAAACTAATTAAGATTTAATTAAATCCTAATTAATTATTTTAAATATAATCCCTTTTAAAAAAATCACCTAAATAGCTTACCAAAAAAATTTAACTTATTGTTATTTTTTAAAAATTACCAACTCGGATCACGAGTTTAAAAGGCTTACCAAAAATATAACTTATAGTTATTTTAAAAAACTTAGAATTTGGAAATCAGAGGTTGTAGTAAACTATTGGAGGAAACGGTGGTGAATCCCAAGTAGGCAGGATTGGGAGTGTCGGCGTGGATCACGGGTGGAGAGGGAGACTCAAAAGTGGGCTCTTGGGGCTCGGTGGTTAGAGGGCCGGTGGGGATATCGGCAGAGGATCATGGTGGAAGCGAGGGACCATGGAGAGGGGCCGAGAGGTGGATGGGCCGGTAGAGGAAGCGGGAGCCCATTGGAGATCATGGCTTTGGAATAGGAGGAGTGGGACAAGGGCATTTGGATATGCGCAGGTAGGGAATGCGAGGCGAGGTAGGGAGCTCAAGGGAGAGAGCGCATAGGAGAACAAGAGCCAGGTCCAGCGGAGTCGAGCGGGCGAGAGGAGGAAGAAGCTCGCGAGGAAAAGCGCTTGGCGCGAAGGGCACACATGGAAACTCGCTCGGCCGAGGGCTCCAGAACTTCGGCAAAAAACACGCACCCATAAAAACACAAAAATGATGAGTGACTCGGCTCGAGCTCGAGGATTGCCGAGCTGAGGCTCGATGAGCGGGCTTGGGACAAAAGAACTCCAAAACACAAATGCTTCAATTGATTTTTTTATTTTATTCTACAAAAAATCACAAAAACTTTAAAAAACCAAAAAAATAGAGATAAAAAAATGTCTAGTTTAATAAAAAAAAGATTAAAAAACTAGAAAAATACTCTATTTTGGTTGATCTGCTAAATTTAGCATTATACAACTAGCTAGATGTACTATAAAACCCTTGAAAACTCGGGAATCTCGCACATGCATGAAGAACACAACAACTAACAACTTTCCAAGACTGACTTGTTAATAACGTTATCAATAAAATCCACAATATAATGATCAAAAAACTTGCACGAGGAGTTTAAAAAAATGAAAAACAAGAGTAATCACAACTAAAAAAATGAGTGCACATTTACCCGATCTCAGCTCTAATACCATGAAAGAGTTGATGAATCATATCGGAAACTATGCACCATGATGAAGTTGCACTCTAGTTGAATCGTAATGGCTCCAACGTAATCACAAGGAAGAATCGATCAACAACTAAATAACTTGCATAATAGAACAAAGCTTGCACATGTAGAGAAAGACAATGGAGTGTCTTGGCATACTCATAAATGTCAAATGAAGGGATACATATAGGGTGTTGAGTAACCCTAGTGCATGACTCACCTAGTATGGTTAGTGTGAAGGGTTATTATTCACTGTGTATTTAGATTAGGTGAAGGACTCCCTCATCCCCATGGTGAGTCATCTCACCTAGGTGAGTCATAGGTCTTAGATGAGTCATTAGGAGTTATATGACGAGACATAATAGGCTATATGTGTCATTTAGTCATATTTCATATGGGAGTTATATTCCTGAGTATTGAATTGTAACTCTTGTCTTCTATTTTGGAGGTATGAAAATCTAGTCGGTTGGGAGCTTGGAGAAGAACACCCAAAACACCAATGACTTCTCAATTTTTGAAATTATAAGGCGTATTCTGCAAAAAAATAGCGAAATGCACAAGTTCCGAGAAAATGAGATGTATTCTTTTAATTGCTTCAAGTTCTTAATGTTTTATTAAAAACTAGAAAACAACTCTTTTAGATGATATTCATCCCTCTTATCCCATGGTTAAATGTAGCTCATATCTTGATAATCAAGGAGACTTTTACTTTTGCACAAAGAGATTACTCTCAATTTCATGTATTTTTCTTAACTCTTGGTGCATGTTTTATCCATATTAATTTTAATCAATATTGGCATTATTTGGTTAACATTGTGCAAGAGTAATCATAACTCAAATGTTTGTGCACATTTACCCGATCTGAAATTTTTGGAGGTATTTTGAGAGGAGTTTTGGTTGGTTGTAATAAATTTATAGGATTCCCACAAAAGTAGGGGTCACTCACCCCAACTGAAATGGCTCCATCTATCGGAAGAACTCAATCAATGGAAGAACTTACGTACTCTGAAACAAATCATCATAGTTGCAAAGACAACAGAGTGTCACCATTGTTTATTCCCTCACTTCGAAATGAAATTTTCATAGTTTTCAATCCTTTGAGTAACTCTAGCTGCAGCCGACCAAGCTCGAGCCATCTAAACGGAACCCCAAACCTAACTGCCATGTGATGATCCAGCTACCCTCCAGCTACCCGAGTGGATGACACTTGGATCACTCACACCAATAATTAGAGCTCATTAGCTCTAGAAAGGCCTGCATCTGGCCAATGACCCTACTTGGCCCTTTGTAGGTCTGATAACATGATTATCTCATTGTAAGCTTGTGCCGCTGCCACGAGAAAATATGTGTCCGAAGCTAGGTGAGTTATCCACGATCTCATTCTACTACATTTACTTGGCATTCCCTCACCCCAAATTAGACCACGACTTGGTGATATCACCTCCCGAATCCCTTGTCTTGCCATATTTACATCCCATGCCCCACCTCGACCCTACCTCAGAAGTTCTGATTACCTTGGATCAAATTTTACCTTGCCCAAATCTCTTTCTCTAGAAGTGTTCCTAACTCGCTCACCACATCCTCATAGTCCATCTTGGTGGTTTACTCATTACGACTCACTAGCCCGAATTGAGCCACACACCCATCTTAGCGATGGTTACTTAATGCGACTTGACCCATAACATTAACTATGTTCCTAGTCATCATGAAACATTGAGCCAACTCGAACCTCAACTTGGTTCCCCTTTAACTTGACCCGTTTTTGCACTTATCTTTATAATATTTTTTTAGACTATGGTTTTTCTAAAACTTGGTTTAATTTATTTTATTAACCAAGTGTTAATTAATTTTAGGTGGTCTTTTTCTTACCTTTTTAGTATTTTAGGGGTTATTGGAGTTTTACGTAGCTAGGTGATCATTGTAATTGACTCTTTTCACTTGCGGGTTGGTGAGCACATCTACCTTGTGGAAAGTAAGTTCATTTCGTGATGTGAGATGCTTTTTGTCACATAGGACCCTATTTTTGCTCTTCTTCACATTTTACCGTCCCTTATTATTGCTTGTTCTAGTGTCATTTCACTTGTGCGTGTCCTGCAAACATTGTGGTTTCCACTCTTACATGGAATCCACTAATTTGAAGGTAGTGGCCAATTATTTTATAGCACACAAAGGCACACACTTATAATCAACACACTAATTATAAATTTTCATAAACATGGGGGTGAGAAGCTGTTGTTTACTAGGTTGTGAGTTTCCTTTCCTTTTCTAAATTTCTCTTTATCTTTACTTCATGACGGATGGTGGTAGATTTATGTTGCTCACGCCATTTAACTATCATGAATGGAGATATAAAATGGTAGTTAAACTATGAGGTAAAGGTTTGTTTGTATCACTATGGGAGTAGAGAAAGAACCAACATCAAAACTTGATAAATGAAAGTGAGTTGATAGATGTGACAAGCCTTAAGTATTGTTTGTAAGTTCATTTTTCCTAACCTTATCTTTCCACATTGATTATTACCTGACACACAGGGGCCTACAACAAAATCTAGATAACATTTTTTGGAAAATAATATGACATAAGAAGCTCATGAGGTTAAAGCGAACTTCCTAGGTTTGACCCCTAATATCTTGATAAGCGTATGATAGAAAAGTGACAAGACGGCGTGGGAATCTCTGAGTAACTCTTCCTCACACCCAAACTCCCGAGGTTGTGCGAAAGCCGATGGGGATGGAATATATATGGGATGCGGACAAACTAGTTAGGCAATCTAATGTCTTCAATGCACACTCTTTTGGAACTTGCGAATCTAAAGGCGAAAGGCCCTCCCTAATGCAGGCCGGGTGTGATAGATCGATCAGCTTAGGATGACTACTCAAAGGCTCAATCAATATCAAGCTCACAGGCATGATTGATTACATAGGTTGTGGAATGCGTGGAAAATAACTTTTGAGGATAGTTTCGTGTATGTCTCGAGAGCAGGGGGTCATAAAATGAATGATGGATATAGTTGACTACATGGGCGATTCTACGGCCTAGTCGAGAACTCCTTAGCTTTATTTAGCTGTTGTGTTTTAGCTGAGGATAACTATTCGATGATGATGGGTGGAAGTGGAGTGATGCCGGAATACTGAGTGCACGTAGGCTAGCGTCACATGTGCGATGTACTTCTACTGATTCATTGGGTTGCGGGATTTGTGGATCGCATGAACATAGACTCGTAATTGTTGTGGTCTACTTATTGTGTAATGTGTGGAATCAACCCCTAATCCCTAGTATCCAATAATCGTATGCTTTCTCGGCTCCTATATCTTAGAATCAATAAGCTTGTGTGATTTTCTTAGAATATCTTACCAGGGTGTTTGTGCAACACTGAATTCTTAAGTGATGGTATACTATATACCTGTAAGAGTGTCTCCTATCATACATTTGTGGGGCAAAGGATCCATGACCAGATTTATTCTCTTTCAACCCCATCTGCGATCATATGGATGTTACCTATGGTTGTCTGTAGTTTGGTTGATTAAGACCAAAATGTGTGCGCTTGGTAGTCTCATTACTATGTTTAACCCGCTCAGGTAGGAATTGATTTGTTCTGAAGCTTTCCGTTGTTCGGAAGACTTGGATCTAAGATTTTTATCTATATTAGTTATTACTGCGATGAGATTGAAATTTGCAGGGCACGATTGAAGCTCAGAATACGTATTCCACAGGCTCCTAGGTCTGTGATTGTCATACAAAAGTAACTTGATGTAAAAACAAAGCAACATTGCAGAAATGAAATTTAACTACGTGAAGTATATCTAGAGCATATATGATTTCTCTCTCCTTTTTTTTATATTTTACGTGAAATTTTATGAAGGAATTTTAAAAGAGAAACTACTTTATCATACCTATAATTTGACAATTAATCTAATGTGTGTGAAATTAAAACAAACAGAGATAACCAGAGTGTAGCTATTTAGTCTGTCACGATTGTGAATCTATTCCTAAGCAAGTGAAATAATTGACTTAATCTATTTGCGAGGCTATCGATCCCACCTCGAGAGTGAGGAGTGAATCATGAGTTTCTCGAAACTATCAATCCCCATAACTTCCTGGCAATATCGGAAGTAGAATTGACTGAAATAAAGTGATTGACTACTTTATTTGATATATTTCTAACTAGAACTTTGAAAGTTAGAACACGGATTACCTGCGAGAACATTGGCGAATCCGATAGTGTGTGTGATCTTGTCCCCTCGAGTGTGATTTTACTCGTTCCTTCGTGTTCACGTGGATCAAAAAATACGTGTAATGCCAGCATCAACGAAGTAGATATTGGGACAAAGGCAGCTCAAGATACGGAGATTTGAATAAAATGCGAGTAGAGGAGAGGATAGCCTGCCAAGTACATAAGCTTGGCTTGCTACGATTCCTAGCGGGATTTGTGCGGAGTCATGCAACATGAAACCTCAAAACTTGGGGGAGGAACTATCTGTTTGAAGAACAAAACCTACAAATTTAATGGCTTTCTATTAAAAACAAACTATTCTACTCAATGGATTGGATAAAATGATATGACACTACTTGCACAGAGATGGATATGTGGCTTCTAACAATGCAAAACAACACTAACTAGGCATGCGATGAGAAAGAAACTAAGAACTCTAAGCAAAATGAAAACTAAATATATTGCAAAGACGAAATTAGAGAGGCAAATTTGAGGGGACCATTTTCTTGAGCACAAAACCTGACTATTTATAACATTTGCATTTACCCAAGGTAAAGCTTAAATAGAACTCTTAAAACCTATAAATGATGGAAAAACACTATTCAGAGGAACCCGAGAATCATAAATGCACAGCTTATGGCGTGGGTGAAATTACATGAGTAGAAGTGTTAAAAAGAGATTCTACGGAAAACACGCAAAGGACCGCCGCATACAGGCAAAGGAGCGGTAGTTACTGAGGACCGCCACCACTGTTCATGGTGGCCCGAGTCCAGAGACCCGCCGCTTGAGCGAAAGCGGCGGCGGTTTCGTCAACTTTGAAGAAAAAGGCCAAGAAAAGGGGAAAGGGGAAAACACAGCACCACGGGGGCTAAGCGGGGAATGTGGGATGTTAACGCACATGCCCAAGATCTTTTACGGATCCCAGGTTACCTTGTGAAGAGACTGTATCATCATTGGGGCACATTACGTTGTTTGTGTTTGTTAAGCAATACGTAACT